>VZUI01045853.1:0-22133 GCA_013401135.1 Cettia cetti | reverse complement strand
TAAAACATTTTCAAAATGAGGACTCACATTCCAGCACATTGCAGCAGTGACCTAGTTCACTTGCATTTTCGTAGCAACAAGAGACGTATCTGCAGCCTTTGCTTAAAAGTCATCAGTCATAATTACTATCTGGAAAAAGGATCAGTTAAAGTGGATGAAAGCATTTAAGACCATCAGTACTGAAAGAATGGAACTCTGTGACAGACATCATTTACAGATTTTTCAGCTGCTAAGCCACAAACAGTATTTCTTGCTTTTAGAAAACATTTGGTTTGGGTTTTATGCATCAGTGACTGATCCACTTGCCATGACTGCTTTTCATTAACTGAGATAAGAACAAACAAGAAAACATAAGCAATATCCTAGAAAACTCATCATACTTCAGAATACTCAATAAAATTAAAATAAAAAGAAGGAATAAAACTTGGCAGCCCTGACTAACTGAAGTAGATGGATGAATGAATGAATGCTGTCTTCATTACAATGCACTGCCGCATAGTGCTAGGTTCTGAATTGATAAAGTTTGAAGATAAGAAATCTTTGTAACTGATCTGGAAAGCTTGGATTAAAAAAAAAAAAAATCCAAACCCAAAACCATTATATGTTTTACAGATCTTCAAATGTTTTTTTAAGAAGTGAAAGAACTGCAAAACAAGCTTATTAGATAGGGTTGCAAAAAATGGGATGTACAAAACAACTGATGTCAGGAATTATTATTTTCAAATAGCATTACTCCTAGAAAGATGAAATGCACAATTTTATGCACTGATATGTGTCTATATGTAAAACTTAAAAAACCAGATGTATTAAAAAAAAGAAACTAACTGGTGAGGATATGTCCATTTTATTCTGCATGCAGAGGTCACTTGGTCTGTTCAGCCTGGAGAGAAGACTGAGGGAAGACCTCATTGCAATTACAGCTTCCTTGTGAGAGGAAGTGGAGGGCCAGGCACTGATCTCTGCTCTGTGGTGCCCAGTGACAGGACTTGAGAGAATGGCCTGAAGCTGTGTCAGTGTAGGTTTAGGTTGAGTATTAGGAAAAGGTTCTTCACCCAGAGGGTGTTTGGGTACTGGAAGAGGCTCCCCAGGGAAATGGCCACAGCACCAAGCCTGATAGAGTTCAGAAAGTGTTTGGAAAATGCTCTCGAGCACATGGTGCAACTCCTGGGGATGGTGCTGTGCAGAGTCAGGATTTGGACTTAATGATCCTCATGGGTCCCTTCTGACTCAGCTTATTCTGTAATTCTATGAGTCTGTAATTCCATGATTCTGTGGTTCTGTGACATGTTACTTTAGAAGGTAATATAAGACTGTTTTGAAAATTAATGACAAGAGGCTTACAGGAAAGATGGGAGGAGACTCATTATCAGGAAAGCTAGTGGTAGCACCATGGGGAATGGCTGTAAACTGTGAAAGGGAGTAGGTTTAGATTAGATATTAAGAAGAAATTCTTTTCTGTGAGGGTAATAAGGCACTGTAACAGATAGCCCAGAGAAGCTGTGGATCCCCCTTCCCTGGAAGTATTCAAGCAGGTCAGATGGAGCTTTGAGCAACCTTATCCAGTGTAGGGCATCACTGACAATGGCAGGGGGGTTGGAACAAGGTGATGTCTAAGGTCCCTTCAAACCCAACCATTCTACGTTTCTGTGATAGACTGTAAAAAAGTCTTTCAAATACTCAATTTTCAAAATGCTCATTAACTCAGTTCTGTGGTTTTTTAACCTCTATTTAGTTAATCATAGAGTATTTCAAGTCAGAACATAACCATAAGGATCATAGAGTCCAACTCCCACGATTTATTTAAATTTACCTCAGAAAATATTTTATTTAAATTTAATAAGGTACCTGTGATGCTGTGAAAGTAAACATTTGAATTACATTCCTTTTCCTTCAAGTTTCAATGAATTTTATACATATTTTAGATCTATGTCTCCTAAAAATACTCTGTTTAATTTGGTCTCAAATAATGTGGGAATAATTTTATATGGCAGTTTATTGCCTTTCTTAAATGATCTTTGTAAAGCATATTATTTTTATGTTCTTGTCTGATGTAAAAATCATTTAAAACAGAGAATTCACAGGTTTTGCATTTGGATAGTTTTTCTTTGTCTCTTCTGCTTTTAATATCTTTTATTCTACACTCTTTCATGTAAATCTTTAGCCCAGGGAAAAGCACGGATATGTATTATGGTATTATAGCGTATTTAGGAATGTATACAAAATAACAGGAATTAAAGGTAAGCTTCTGGGCTGCAAGTTTCACTGTAGGTCTGTGTGATAAGTCAGAATGTGCACACCTTTGTCATTGGTAGGTGAAGTGAACAAGGATGGTTTATAGGCTGTGGATCTATTTAAGGACAACCTGTATGGAAGAGCTGGGTGGAAGAGAGGGAGGGAGTTTAAATGAACAGTGTCAGTTTAATTATGACTTCATACACAGCCTTTCCTTCCTTATGAGATTATTTTCTTATAACTGTACTCTAACAATTGAATAACTAGAACAGAATTTAAGAGACTTAGTGTCACAGTTTTCAGAAAAAAATATTAAGATCATTATAATGGCATTTCTGTCTCAGTATATTTTTTACTATTCTTATACATAAAAATAGGTATTTAGGCTTTCAGTTTTGACAGTACTGGGTCAGGTTTTGCAATGTCTATATACACATTACATATAGATAAGAATTTCTTATATTTGTAGTGTAAGATGGTACAAAGTCAAATTTGAAGTACTCAGACTGCTGTAAAAGCTACTTTACTTCACTATAATAGGGTACTTTGAGCCAATATATAAAACCCAATTTTATTTTATTAAAAAACATATTTCATTGACTCCACAATATATTGCTTTGGAATTTGACCACGAAAGAAATAAAAAAAAGGTCAATATTAGACTAAGAAAAAAAGAAGTTCTTAAATCTCCTGTGGAACTAGTATCCCGGTACTTAAATATCCTTCATTCACATAGTACAAAACTCTGTAGGTTTTAGAGAACTTTGGCCAAAATATACAGCAAAGATCTTTATCCTGAATGCTATCCCAGGGACTTAGAGTGAACTGCTGGCAACTGTGTTTGGCAGGATAAAGTGCTTAAAGGATTGGCTTTTCTGTTGAGATTGCTGCGAGGCAATCTTGAAATGAAAATTCTTTCATTCCTCTTGCTGCGATTTTCTTACCAATATCTCTGTTCAACTTTTACATTCACTGACATATTTTATCCATGATAACTTCACTTTTTTAGCAGGTCTGATTTTAATGAGGTAACGACAGTTTTAAGACTTAATTAAAAATTAATGGAGGTTTCACTTCCCAATATCAGAGTACTATGTGTCTGACCTTATATAATTAGCTCTGAAACAAAGAAAAAATTAAAGAGTTCTTTCTCACATTTCTGCACATCATAGCTAGTGATGATCATATGCTAAGATTTTCTTTATTTCTCACACTTTAATTTCAATGGAGGAATAGTCTTTCATTTGTGAGCCATAAAGGAATATAGCAGGCAAGGACAGGAAGAAAGAGTGGAATTCAGAAGATATGACTGAATAAAGGCTGACTTAAAATGTCGAAGCCTTGAAGTCACTAACCAAAACACAGAGTAAACCTCTGTTAATGACTGAAGATGTTTAAAATCTAATAGCAAAAAAAACCCCAAAAAACCCAAAAAACAAAGAAGTTTATAAATGGAAAGAATTTAAGTAGAATTTTCATTCCAGGCAGAAATTTATCCTAGAGGCACCTGTTTCATTATAGTGTTGTTTGTAGAAATAATTAAATAGTTTAGAAAAGAAAACATTGAATTATCAGTAGAAGTCCTTAATGAATGTACTGTAAATTTGCCATTCATGTATTTGGCCCACTGTGCTTATGAGACCTAATGGAAAGGCAATTTAACTGAAGATACATAAAAAATTCCAATTCAAAAAAATCCATTCTGCCAATGGATATTTGTATGTCAGGAATTCCATCCATTATTATGAACACCAAAGATAGCAGCTACTGTGATTAAGATGACAAAACCTTTCAATTTGAACCTTTTGTTTTAGTTATTCTCAGTTCTAGTTAAAAAATAACTAAGTGTCCATTCAGTCTCTTAAGGATGCAGAAGGTTATGGAAAGAAAAAGCATGCTATAGAAGGTACTGAACAAGGGCAAGGAAAGAGAGCTTAGGAGCATGGAAGTGGGAAATGTGAGACAGAGGAACTGCAGGCAATTAAGCAAAAGACATACATGGAGACTAAACTAGAGGTAGAAAGATGCTACTATCCTTTTTGATCAAACACTGACTCTTTCAGTGTGTAAGGGTACTGGAAATGGGATCAGCACCCTTATCAATAGTAGGAGAGAGATCAGAAACCAGATGCAGGGTTGAGATATGACTGATACAAAGTCTGAGAAAAAGATTAGTCAGTGTGATGAAGAGAAGAGCGATCAGTTCTGTCTCTGCTAAGCACTCGGAAACAGCAGCTCCCGTTGTGCTCATTTAGAGTTCCCCACATTACCAGATATTTTACATTAATCTCTCATGTCTTAGTTTTTCATTTATAAAAGGAGATAGTAATAACTAGTCAGTTCACAGGAACACTGTAAAAATAAATGTATTAATGTTCATGAAGCACTTAGATGCTGTAATGATGAGCACCATAAAAAGCTTCTGAGGAAATTAATTTAATCCTCAGAGTAGGTATTGAATAGTCTGATTTAATGAAGGCAGGGGGCTGTGCAATGAACAATAGAAAACAGAACACAGAACATTGTTCAGTAAGTGCACAGTAATTCTTCTGTGACCTAAAACAGTCTAGTACATCTAATATTAAAAAAAAAGGAAAAAAAGAGAAGAAAAATAAAGAAAAATAAAGAAACAAAAGAAAAAAATAAAAAAGATTGTGTGACATTTCTGTATTTCAGCACTCTAGCATCCAAAGCAAAATTCAGACAGCATAGACAATGATCCTCATCCTGTAGTTTGGATGTTTGACCTTGCAAGTCTAATAAAATTTATTGCAAGATTTAAAGTGTAGTTAGACAGACAGTATATACATTCCTGACTTAATATATTTTGTTTTCATTTGTGTGGTAGGTATGTGGGTGGGCTCAGGATTTACATATTTATAGAATCCTGAGGACTGTTTTACATATTTCCATGCTTGATGAGATATAGGGCTGAAACTTAATTAAAAGGTTTGTTTGGGGATTTTTATTGTGCAGCTCTGTGTATGCGTGTGTATGTTTGCATGTGGAGACAGGTTATACTACATTTTAGAGAAAGGATTTGATTCTTTATATATATATATATGTGTGTGTGTGTGTGTATATATATGTGTGTGTGTGTGTGTGTATATATATATATAAACCATGTCCTATGAAAACAACTTCTAACATGTGACATTTAAAACCAGTGCAGAAGAAATTATAAACTGCTAGATGCTGATGGCAGACATAAGAAAACAACCCAGTCTCACAGAATTTAAGACTATCATGTTACCAAACTTGACATTATCATTACATGGTAGTTATCTGTAAAAGCTTTTGATGTTATCATTATCATTGGTGAGTATTTATTTTTGGAAATTATTTTGATTTTATTCTCAAAATAATTACAAGAAATTATAAAAAAGATCAACAGTTATATTATCATGTTCATGATTTTGAATGCAAAACATTATAAATAAAATAGATAATTATTCAGTTGAGAATACAACTTCCATATTGACAAAACTTCCCATCTTGTCAGATTTAGGTGATTTATTTAAGATTGGTGCTGTGAACCCTAGTGAAAATATCAAGGAAGACATAAGACAAAATCACCTTGGAATTGCACACTGTTATGAAGTTTAGTCACTGAAGTATTAAATTTATGAATAGAACTCATGGATGTTGAAACTAGTTTCTTTTAAGTTTAGATTTACATTCTTGTTTACTCCCATTCCCAAAGTAAATGCCTGATTTTCTACTGGTATCTCATATTTCATATGGAAATAGATTTATAAGCTGCTCTCTCCTTATAGAAAACCAAAGGTGACCATTGAAGTTGGGGTCATATATAGATTAACTTTAATTCTATCCCACTATCTTTTCTTTATAATTTTAGTAATTTAGCTAAAAAACCTTATCTGTATTATTTTTCCTTTCTTTTGCCAGGCAAATTCAAATTGACTCCTAATTCTCATGTTATCCAAGTGTTTCACAATCTTCCAGATGTTTTCTTTGATGATCAATCTCCTTTATTCATTGTAGGCTTTTATTTGTAATAACACTTATAACACCAGTATCACTTCTTCTTGTTATTAAAGCAGACAGAACTCAACTCTTTCCTAGAGGTTTTCCTCCCTGATCTCCAAAGTATCATCAAAGTGACTCCACTGCTTTTATAAAGAATGCAGTTCCTCAATCTGCTTAAATGCCCTGTCCACTTCTCTCTTCTTCCCTCCCAGGCTTGTGCTGCTCTTTCCCTTGTTCTATCACAAACACCTGTGCTCCTGCACTTATAAATAGGACAATAACCAGTCAGATCCCTTTACTTTTCAATGAGACCAGGAGGCTGATCTGTCTCCCAGGAAAGCCATAATACTTATACATCTGTGTCAGGATAAAGGAGGGAGGAAAAATGAGGGCAGGAATGTCATGGTAGTACTACAAATACCATGCAAGAAATTGCACGAATTTACAGTAGTGCTCATCACAATATGCCACACCTGGAAGGGGAAGTAGAGAGAAGACATGATAATTTCCAAAAGTCAGTCTGAGCTAGAACTTGTGAAGGAAATTTAGAAAGTGTCTGGTCTTGGCACAAAATTCTCCTTCAACCTTTAAAAATTTCTCCTGTTTAGTAATGCTACTGTTAATTACTGTAATCTATATTTAAATGCCAAGTCTAATGATTCATTAACATGATAGATTAAATTGTGAAAAATAGGTGAGTTAGGTCATGGGCAAGTTAAACACCAGCCTTCCAGTCCTTCAGAGAAATGCACAATGCCACAATGAGAAGTCAGTAGATGTACTATGCATCTTTGAATGATTGTTGTAATTACATTTCAAACTGTGTCTCTCTACATGACTGACTTCTATTAATTCTTCCAAAGGAAAAAAAAAAAAAGTATTGTGTAAAGTACATTTTCAGAATTAAAGACTAAGCAAAACTTAAACCTCAGAATATTTTTTGGCATCAAAACTTATGTAGCAATAAATGATCTTGACAAGTTTAATAAATCTCATTTCCATTTAAATACTTGGAAATAATCATACCTTTTTTGGTGTTTGATGGATATGAGGATCAATGAGACTGAAGTCATGCCTATGTGCAATTCAAATGGAATTATATAATAAATGTTGCTCAATGGAGTACATCCAGAACTGATACTCCTTTCTGAAGCTAGTAACTTATCCTAATGAGTATCAAACTTGCACTGTGTAGATTTATAATCCCTAATCAGGGATCTGACCTCAGCTTTTCACACTGCCTTCATTCTAGTACTATCATGCTAAAGAATGCATGTTAATTTTAATTAAGAATAAAAGATTTGCTGTGTTAGAGCTTCCTGAGTTTTGTTTCTCAGTGTTGTCAAAATGTCCCTCTCAGGCTGAGGAAATGTATGACTTCACCACAAAAGATTCAAGTGGATGTAGTTAAGGAATGAGTGAGTTGTTTTTAAGGACAAAGAGGGAACAACTTCTTTTGGGATAAAAAAGGAAAGTCTTCTATTTTTGCCTTTCAGAAAAAGATTTTTTTCTATACTAATATAGTGAAAAGCATCAAGAAATAATCCCCTGCACTGGATTTTCATCATGGCTAGTGTCACTGTGTTGGAAGACTACCAGGGATTCTTTGGTGGGACCACAGCCTTCTCCAAGACAATACTTGTCACATTTTGGGTGCTAGCAGAATTGACTAGGGGTTGTTTTCAAAAGATATTTTAGAAGTACTCTGTGTCTTGTAAGATAATTCAGTTTAGAATTATGAATGTGGACATTTACATATGATTTCCTCTCAGTGCTAGGGAATGCTTACTTTACTAGTACAAAGAGCCCCTTTTGGAACTGACAGGATACCATTTTGAGACAACAGACAGAAGACAAAAGAATTTCCCCATTCTCCTCTTGTCTTCATGAAAGAAAGCATCAGTTTTTGTAGATAGGAAAGGATTAGGTTTCCTTTGCTTTTTAAAGTGATCTAATGGAGAGACAAGGTAGTTGGTCTTTAAATGCTGATGCAGCAATGGAAAAATGGAAATTGACTACAATTTTCAGACAGCTTCAAGAACAGAACTGAAAGGACAGAAACACAGAGCAAGTCTACCAAACCTGGTCTTATGCTATTATAGACAAGCTGCTGTTGATAGGGTCAGAAGACAATTTCTAAAGGCATACACTATGGAATGGGAGTTCTAGGAAACAAGCTGTTTATTTTATTCCAAAGGTTTCACTGGATACCACTCCTGAATACAGCTGAACTCCCAGAGGATTTACTTGATGATTTGTTTGGAAATTTGAACAACAGATTAAATTCAGTAATTTTGCCATTCTTTCAGAAAGAATAGGTGCTGTCTTCATAGTTTTAGGTGTCCTGTTTATTTTATTGATTTCTCCATACTTGCTTTCAGACTCAGATTCACCTATGTAAAGTGAGGGTGAAGGTAAATTTTCATTGAAGATTCACCATAGTTAAAACAGAGAACAAAGATCTATCTTTTCCAACAGGAGAGCTTTGAGAAATGCTGCTCAAAATGAGTGGTAATGAGTTCTGCTATTTTTAATTCATGAAGTTAATTATTCTAAGGTATTTATTCACTTTAAGAAGAAAGAATCCAGAAATGAATGACAGAAGGCTTAATTAGACCTATTATGTGTCTGTCATGATGACACGGCAACAAATCCATACAGATTGTTTCAAATCTTGCTTCAGGAAGCCTCATGTTTAACAACAACAAAGAGTTTAAGCATGTGCTGAATTTTAAGAACCAAAATCACACCATCAACTTCAAAAGGATTATGTAGATGCTTTAATATGAAATACTTTTTTTAGACTAGAGACAAAGTTCTTAGCATTTTGCACCACTGAACTTAGTTATATAGGTCAAATATTCAAATATTTCTAAAAACAACAAAGTATCACCACAGCTAAAATTCAAATAATTTCATTTTTCAGACTTCTAAGATGACTGAAAACTTAATTTTTTCAACATTTTTATATGAAAGATATATATCTTTCACCTTATTTTTTTCTGATCCTCTTAGCAAAAGAAAGGGCTATATTTGCATATTTTAAAGTAGACATGTCCAAGTGGTTTGAAAATTTACGTGGGAAACCATGGCTGGAAACAACAGCTGAAACTGTTCATAAAGTTTGACAAATTCACATACATTTCAGTTCCACTGAATGATACTCTTCAATTAATAAATTATTTATGAATAAAATTCAAACAGTTCTACACAAAATTTACTTTTCCTGGCGTTTACCCATGGTTTTCAGGTGTTTTTTGAGCATATAATTTCTAAAAAGAGCATATTGAGATAATGAAGAAAACAATCCAAAAATTTTGTAGTGCAAGTCACTGTTGTAGGTGTAGCCATTAACTGACATAGTAACATTCCTCACACAGTTGTGATGCTGTCAGAGCAAAGCAGTCACAGGCAAAAGTTTATTACAGGTTGATCAGGGAAACATTTGAAAGTGAAAGTATAACTACTTGCATTTTAATTTCTTTTCTCACTTCAGTTATCACCTTTCATTTACAGTACCTAAAACTGTTTAGATTGATATGATTTAGAAGAAAATGTTGCTTTTGTGATGCCATTTTGTAATTCTGCATCTTCTGAAAAGAGCATGAGAAACAAACGCTTTTCTCAAGTCTAGAGGGTTTAAATAAATCAACTCTTTACAAATTAATGCTAGGAAATCATGAAATATACCCAACAAAGTGTCCAGGAAGCATGATGGCAAGTAAGAAACATAGATGATTAAACTCATTTCTTAGTAGGTGAAGTCAATTAAAAGGCTGACAAAAGTGTGCTGTGATAGAATGGGTAGTGTGCAGGCAGTCTCCTCAGGAAACTACTGATTTTTATGCCTGCATCATGGGTGACCTCTTATTCTGTACATCACTGGTCAGTCATCATAGATCATTCATTGGAAAAGGACATTTAAATTGTATCTAAACAATATCCTTCTCTGTAGATTAAAGGAGAAAAAAATCCAGATTTAGTAAAAGAAAAAAAGGAAATTATGCAAACAAGCTAGTGACAATTAAATTAATAAAATTGCAGTGGGGGGTTCCATAAATGACAGGTGAAAAATTGTTTTCCCCTACCATTTCTTTAGGTTTTTAGCCCAGGCTGTAAATATCACTGAGATGGTAGGCTTTTGAAAGGTTGAATAATCCACCTAGATAAAGAAAAGCAATTTTGTTTTGTGATCCAACGGATAGAGATTGGAGATATGGCAGAGGTAAGCACAAGATACATCTGCTGTTGTAGCCAAAGTTATTAGGACACTGTTCCAAAGAGAAGCTGTGGAACCACATACAAAAATATGCAGCTGTTTTGCACTAAGGCAGGTATGCTTAGTTCAAGCTGAAATATATATTGTTTTTCAATTTTGCATCAGGTTTTGTTTTTATTGAGGAAATACACTTCTAATTTCATTTACAGTATGTGATAGGTGTGTGTGGGGGGGTTTCTTGCTTTTTTAAAATAGCATAAACCAGTATGACCTTTGGCAAGAGACATCATAGGAAATGCAAAGAAGAAAAATAAAAGAGAACTTTCATTGAGTATTTGTCTTAATAAGTATTTGCTGTGGTAGTTTAAAATTTCAGTCAGACCTTTAACTGTACATAAGTGGTCTTCCAACTTTGCCCCATAAAAATAACCAGTGATAGAGTGGGCTATTTCAAGTATTGTATCTCGAAACATATACAGAGTAATGTTTACTTTATATTTTTTCACTTTCAAATCCAAAGACATGATATATTATCTCAAAGTATTTCCTATTTTAGCTATGTACACATATGTAAATGATATAGTACATAAACATTTATACTTGCAATGCATGACCAATGCTGAATTACATGATAATAACCATAGCAACTGGGCTTTTGGCCATAGAACTGGGAGAGAACTAAGAGACAGTGTGATAAACATGCTCTCCTTTTTAGTGTTTCTTGTTATTTTTGCATAGGCACCTTAGCGTACACACTTTGTCTGTAAGATGTGTATCAAAGGTGTCAAAGGCCTTGGTTAATAATTCCTGTTCCATTTTGAGCTGCATGCCATTTCTCTTTTTAATTAGAACAACTTTCAAGTAGCAAAGATGTAACTATTTTCCACAGAGGTACAACCCATGCATTCAAACAATTCCATTAACTTAATTTTTGGGTTTTTTCCTGTGGAAGTGGTAAGTTTCTAAACTTCTGGAATCCACGTCCATGGTTTTCAGCCACGAAAAGGAAAATGAACACCATTATGTGCAGCTCTGTATCACATAGTCAGAAATGGCTTGGTTTGTCCTTGGGATTATAGATTACCTTTCAAGCCACTAGAGCCCAATAAAACTGAGGAGCATCGGTTACTTCAATTACTTTAAGGTTTGGACATTTCCTTAAAAAATCTATTCCAATGCTTTACTTTCTGTCTTACTGAAATGAACTGGAGACAGGCAGGCCAGCTGTTAACAAGAAATACTTCACTATAAAAGGTGGTGAGGTACTGGAAGAGGTGGCCCTAGGATTTGATTTACAACTTTTCACTGATACAAGCTTCTGATATGTTGGTATTAGTTTACAGTATGGTGACATCATTAAACTTTAATTTAAACAATATTAAAATCTGAGTTGCTGCATAATGCAAATATTATTTCAATGTGAACACCAACCATTTAAGATCAGGGAATTGAAGAAGCATTGAAACAAGAGTGGAAGACAGAGTATCATGATACATAGAAATTGAGCAACAAATACACATTGAACTTGAAATTGCTCTTGTGAACAAGTTTCTCACAAATTTCTAAAAGAACTTCCATCAGTTATTAGTCTATAATTTAAAAAATATTTTATGTCTTTATAACAGCCTTTTCTCTCTTGAAAGTCCAGCAGCATTATTTACTACACCTCAGCACTTCTAAATAGTATTCCGCCTTAAACTTTCCTCAGAAACTTTCATTACACCTTCCAAATACTTTAATGAACAGAAATCACATTCCAGACATTTCAATGTAATAATTTTGATACCTGCAAAAGTAGGTGTGTAAGATAATACAAACTTCAAAATCCAATGAAAATAAACCCACTAAACCAAATATTTTTTTTTAACTTTATCTAAATTTGTTTTATTGGAGGAGATAATATTATAAGTACATGGGGGCCTGAATGAACTGTGGATGTAGCTATTGAAATTCATAGGTATTCTGTTGTTTGAACTCCAGCTGTCACTTTCCCTGTATTTTTTTTTTTTAATTGGAGGTTAAATAGCTACATCTTAGCCTTACTCTTGAGATGAGAACAGAAATATGAGGTTCAGACACCCAGAACCATGTATTTTTACCAGTGGTTGGGTTCTCTAACCAAGAGATTTGCTGTATGACACTTTTCTTATCTAAAAGATAAAATGCAGCAGAATTTTCTCAGAAGCTATATTTAAGACCAAAGTCCAGTAACATCATGATACTCTTGTGGTGCTTAGAGTTTTAAACATGCTGCCAGGCATGAGTGAACTTTGCCAAATGACATTATTCTTCCCAGCTCAGAAGCTCCTAACAAACACCTTGATGGAATACACAGCAGATAAGACTTAAGCCATAGATTTAAGAGGTCTGACTCAACCAGGGAGAGTGGATTAAGGGGATGGCACAGTAGATCTGCTGAGCTCTTGGCAACACCAGATGTGTTAATAGAAACGCAGACGGCAACATGTCTATTGCTCCAGCTGTGGCTATATGAAGATCTTCCTCATGTTTCATGGTAATGTCTTATTTTCAGTGGGGTCTGAAAAACTAAGATGGAGTTCTTTTTGCACTCCTCCTCTTAAAAACCACACATGGTAGAATTATATCTATATAAACTAAAAAAATTATGTTAGATGCCTTTCTGTTAAGTGCTGAAGGGAAATTAGGGTTGAAGAGATATCCTGGTCCTGTTTTTCCTGCTTTGTATGTTTGAAATAGAGCATGCTATAGACCATGGTATTTACTTGGGACCATGAGCTATTGATAGCTTCTGAAAAGTATATTGTAGTGAATGATTTCAAAAGCTAAGACATTTTTAGTTTCCATTAATAACTATAAAACCCCCTTCAGTTTTATAATGTAGGAAAGTACATTGGACACCTATGCAAAAACAAGGACATAAACCATATATATTTATACACATATATACGTATATACATTTAAAAAAGAATAGTTAGAGGTGAAGACTATCCAAAAGATATATAGGCTTTATCATATTCTATTCCTAAGTTTACAGTTCTTTCTTTCCTGCTCAGAGAGTGTGGCAAATGATAGATGTTTCAGGAGACTAACATTGAGTGAAATACATCGCTGCAGAGTATTCAAGTATGCCAGTAAAGTACAACATTTGGGATAATGTACTAGAGTTATTTTCCCTGATGGTTCTATTCCTAAAAGTAACAAGTCCGCAGAAAATAACTCTCTTCCATTAAGAAATTTATTTCTAATTTTGAGATTCTATCCCGGTGTCATCTGTATAATGCATTCAAATTACAATTTAGTGCCTTATCAAGCAATGTAAAGGTTTGATTTATCAATATTTAAAAAGAAAATATTACTCACATGCAAACTGAAGAACAGCTTCTCTGCTTAAAATACTGCCAAAAATGTTGGTAGTTAAACATTGATACTGTCCAGAGTCTTTCATTTCACTGGGGTTGCTGATGATCAAACTTCCTTCTATTAAACTGAAGCGATAATCACTTTCAATGTCTATTTCAGTTCCATTTCGAAGCCATCTTAGGGGGAAAAAACCAGAAAAACAGAAACTACTTGAGCATTTAATAGCCAAGGGAAGGTATCATGCTTAGGACACAGAATCTGACAGCTCCAGTTGTAACAAGGACAACCATTCAAAGATATCCTGTGCAAGAACCCATTACTCTGGCAAAACCTGAAAGCAAAAAACACAAGCAAAACCCAATCTTCAACATCAGAGGAAAAAGGATATTCTTTGTGTCACCTATGCTGAATGAAAATAATGATCTCTTCTTTTTTCTGCTTTTTTCCTCCCAAAATCAAAGGTACACAAAGGCTTAATACTTGAAAACTGCCTAGAAGATGTATCCTTAATGTCAAAAATAGAAATTTTACTGTGCATATGATAATAAAAATTTTAATTCATAATCTATCATTAAAGCTTTAGGCCCAGCTGAGCTTACAGGTAGCAGAGCTGAGTCTGCACTGCATGCAAACAAGGAAACATTTTTTCCATCCTTTCAGCATTTGATCTTCTCAGCCCAAGAAACAGAGACACCTCATTCAAATACAGAAGAAAGAAGAGCAAGACCTGTGAAGAGCAGGGATTGGTGTACATAGGCTGTTATGCAATATAGGATATTGGAAACTGACAAAGGTAAAATAATATAAGCTGAATTAGTATACACACAATTCAAATACTGGAACAGAAGACTGGAATTAACTGCTGGGTGGCCAGTGGCAGTTCCTGGCAGCCACTAGGTACATGGAAACAAAGGTCAAATAAACAGTCTGAATAAGGAATGCTAAGATAGGGAGGTGTTTGGAAGTGAAATAAGAAGCCTGAGAGTAAAATAAAGGATAGAAGTAAAGATAAGATGGAAAAACCCAGGCTGTAGGAAATATAGAAAGTATCTCAACTGAGGCAAAGTTTTGAATAATTCCTGAATAAACAATTATTTTTTGTGGTATCAGAAATAGCCTAAGAGTCTCATAATTTTTCAGTTGTGGAAGTGGTTTTATGGGTTGGGTTTCCTGCCTGTCCCAGCTACTGTCTGCCAAAAAGCCTCAGACTCTCATTCATCTCAAAGACTGAAGCAACAAACCTTATAATAGTCCACAGGCTGCAAGAGAAAATATTTTGTGTGGTAGATTAATAGACTTCAGAAATCTGGAATTACCTCTTATATGTGTGTGTGTGTTTGCAGTTTCTGAATTAAAGAATAACATCCACATATGAAAACTTAGATTTGCTTTTTTGTCAAAGTGTAATTACATGAAATTGTAAGAATAATTTAAAGGAGAGAGAAGCAGTGTAAACAGAGAGAGTACAATTATTATATGCCCAGATATTACTTTCATTACTCTTTCGCTGTCATTCTGCATCTTCAAATTTGGCTTGGGAAATTTCCAGGAACTTGCAAGCTTTGCCAGAGATCAGCAAAGACTGGAAGAACTTGGCAACATTTAGACTCCAGGGGCAACTTTAACAAAGCAAATAATTATCAATTCACCCTATCTTGTTAACATTCATGGTGAATGAGGTACAGAGAGCACAATTCAGCTGCAGTAGCAGTGAATATTTCTTAATCCAGAGGTCAGAGTTGTCAGAATTTGGATGAACTGTGAATCTGCTATTTTCCCCTTCTTTTCACAATTGGAATCTTGATTGCAATGTCTACTTCATTGAATGTAAGAAATGAAACAGCACTGACAATTTATTTATGTTTTAAATGAGAGCAGGGGAAGTTTGGTAGGATTAACTACGTTTTTAGATAGATTCATACATGGAAGAGGTAAAAAGGAAAGGAATTTTTAATTTAAACAACTGATTAATTAGTTTATGTTTTGATTGAAATCATAACAAAAGTTAACTTTTTATGCATATATCCTTGTCTATATATGTAAAATAAAAAATGCAAAAGTAAATTTTTGAACAGGAATTTAGGTAGGGAAAAAGCAAAAAATGCATGTTTTGGCATTTCCAAATGGGAACTGCCACAAAATTCAAATTAGCTTTCTTCCTTTAGTTTTATTTTCAGTTAAATTCAAATAAAAAATATGTTCTTTGAATTCTACCTCAAAACTGGATCTCGATAACTACCCACCTCTATATCTTGGGATCCATCCTGAGGGATTTTATTCCCCTCATACAATCTATGCATGTTATAGAAACAGAAACACTGAGTTGGGTGCCCTTTTTTTAGACTCTTTGACTGATTTGGAAGGACAGAACCCAAAATATAACACTTCCAAGGTCACAGATTGTTAGGAAAATTCAGATGCATTTTTTCTTGAAGAAAAGTGATCGATAACACTTCAAAATACTATAATCTGTCTTAAGCAGACAAAAAATAATTTTTAGAAAACTTTTTCAATAGCCTTTTCTAATTGAAAATGATACTGACAAAAAAATTACTGCCTGGTTTATGCGTGTCCTAAATAAAAGAGTGCATGCAGTGTTTCACAACCAGTGAAAGCCGTGTATTTAAGTGGCATGTCAGAGAATTTAACACCTGTTTGCAGCTCAGTAACACTGCTGACCTGTGAGATCCCACAGGAAGTTTGTCAAAGGGATTCCTCATCAAAGGGATCTCTGTTATCTTCTTCATTGTACTGGTCCTGACTTGTGATGCTAAAGTATGACTTGCAGAAATGCTAAGCAAACAGAATCAATTTGTCTCAGAGAGTTATTCTCTAAAACTATGCATCAAAATACGTTAATGACTGAAAGTCACAAAAATAAAAATTGTTATTTCAGGGTAGAGTTTGGACAAGGGGAAACGAAGCTCTTTGAAAGGAAGAACATCTGAAATGATGTAACCTTCTCCACTCTATTAAAACAAAATCATGACCAGGAACAAAACAAGAATTTGTAAACAGATTATGAACAGTGTGTCACAAATTACACAGAGACTAGAGAAATTAATTTTAAAAAGTCAGGGATAACTTAAGACTGAATTTTTTGACTTCTTTAAATGTTCTTTTAACATAACTTTTAAGAAATATGTACTGTGCTTTGGTTTTGGCCAAAAATAATTCTTAGCAGCACACGCCATAGAGCACATGTCCAGTGCCAATGGCCAGGGTTTTTGGTAACATGGTTGGTCAGTGGAATGCTCATAACTGTATACCAATAGATCTTTTGAGGTTAAATTCTCTCTACATTTGTCCTGGAGAATAGCATCTTCCTCACAGAATATTTTTTACCTCTTTTCCCTCCCTTGAATGGTAGTGTGGATTCCCAATGTTGTGCAGACAAGTGGCAGCAATAGAAGGAAAAGTTAAACTGTGCTGTTTGAATTATGCCTTTTAGGTTAAATCTCTCGTTCCACTAGCAACAGTCAGGAAAGTTTGTTTATGAGGCTGCTGACACCAATTAATCTCTGGAGAAATGAAGAAATGAATACCAGAAAAATATAAAACAGCCCAGGTCGGAAGGGAGGTTAAAAGAGCATTTTCTCCAGTGTTATATGGAAAATGGAGCCTAGATAATCAAGCATTTTGTTCATTTGCACCTTGAAAACTTTCAGTGATTACTGAGGGGTGTGAAACCTTCTTGCCTCTTGCCTCTTGCTTTCTCTGTGTGGCTCCTTGTGAAGAAGGAGTCCTCATTCTCTTTGAATCTCCTTTGAAATATGCTGAAAATCTGTATTTGTTGATTGCATTTCACTGGGAAAATGCAAAAAATGGTTGGATGAAGAAAGAAAGGAGATGGCATATGTTCTCCACAGACACAATTTCTAGAAGAACAATGAGGTTATCTGAGACACCTGAATATTGAACTCTCCTCCTTTGAGGGGTTGAATTTTTGCCTTTTCTCCACAGTCACAGGCTATGTTTAATGGACTGACAGAACTTTTACTTGTAGAATTAATACATGTTTTTTTCCTTTGTTTTTTTAATCAACAAATCACCAGTAGGTAACAGAAGTTACACAAGGAATGTCAGTAAAGAAGGATGCAACATAGATTTCATACCAAGTAGTGAGGAATTCATGCTATTCTAGTTTGGAGAATTTCTAGATATTCATTCCTAATCCCATGTTACATGTTTTAGTCATGCCTGTGCTGTTTGGAGGGAGTTGTGTCATGCATCAGATCCATTTAATGAATCCATACGTTTCAAAGAGACAGATTGAGTGCTGTTGTGGTAGGGATGTCTAAGGATGGTACTGCTTCTGAATTTCTTCAAGTTATAGAAATGCAAGAGTTGTAATTCAAATAACTCGAAGGAAATTTCAAGCAAAATTCTGAAGAATCCACAAGTCAAATAAAGGTAAAAGGCAAAAGACAAAATGAAGAATTGATGATTGTCACCTATGACAAAAAACAATAAGAGTCCTTGTGTTCCCTTCATATTTGAAGAATGACTCTATGAGAAAAGATGGAGGATATGTGGAAAAATAACCAACCATATGTTCCCTTAACCCTCTTACATCACTTGTAATTTGCATAAAATATGAGGAGAGACAGATATAACAAATGGGTATGGTGACTGCAACACACTGTTACCACCTGCAAGTGTGCACCATCAATAAACTGCACTCTGAGGCCCTCAGGTGTGTCATCACAGGCCTGAATAATGGATAGCTGTGGCATACAAGTCTGCATGGGAAAATAAGCAACAGGTGATGGTTGCAGAGGAATAAAATGGTAGACTTGTGAGTGAAAAAAACACCAGATTTGACTTAGCCATGGTATCTTGTAGTGCAAAGTCATGCCATGTAATGTAACTATACTTTGCTGCCTTCCCTATATTTTGGGATAGTATTTTGTAGCTTTATAGATGTTTTGAAAAGAACACAAAGAATTACTTTTTTCTTTTCAGTTATCACAAAAAAAATTCAGTAATCTGGACAGACAGAGTCTCTGCAAATGGATAGAAATTATGTAGAGAGTACATAATTTGAAACTTAAAATATTGTTTTGCCTTTAATCACTGCCACTACTGCTTCTTGCTTATTCAGAATCACAAAAAGCGTTCAATCAGGAAAACCATTAGTGTCAGAGAGCTGCTTCTGTTGTTTCTCACCAAAATACATTGATTCTCAGAGTAGAACTGCAGTGGATAATATTCTGAAAGCTAAAAAAACAAAATTCTAAAACAGGTACCTGTATGTGGGAGTAGGATTTCCACGTGCTTGACAATTCAGAGACACTTTCTTTTCCTCAGAATCAGTTGGAAAAATCATGTCATCTGGCTCTTGCACGAATACTGGCCCATAATCAACACTTTCTGTGGAAAAAAAAGTGCTACAGTTTAGAAAAGCTGAAAACATGTAAATGTGTTATAGATTTTATAATGTGAGATTAAAGTATGCAAAATTATATCTGTTTTCCAAAGATTCATGTTCCATTACTTCAAAAGCTGCATTAAAAACCAATTATTAGAAGAGGAAAAAAAAGATAAAGAAGGACTATAAGAAATATTACTAAGTGAAGAATAAAATACATAGTATGATTTAAGTGTGTACTATGCCTAAGAATGGATTTCTCATCAGGCATATTTTGGCCCGCAGTCTAGTGAGAAACTCAAGAGACTTAAGATGAATTAACTCTACTTATAGAGAGGAAGATAAACAATTTTTTCCCTAATGCTTGCAGCACCTTATATCACAGAAAAGTAATGTACAATTTTCCCCTTAATGTCAAGAAGCTGCTAAGAAAATTTACTTGAAAAATTAATGGCAGAAAATGGTATCTGTCCTTAAATAATATATAGGTAAATCTGACATTTCATTTTCCTCCACTGTCTTTTCTAATTTTGGCATGTACCTGTATCTTGATAAGAATTTACATTTCTAATAAAGCTGGATAGACTCATAGAACCTGTCTGTGATTCCAGTTCATTCATATTATGAAGTGAGAAGTGTAAGCCTTCAGAAAAGTAAAAGGTCACAAGCAAAGTATTCCTGATCATGTTGGTCTGAATAACTAAAATTCTCACTGTGCACCACAAGCCTGTGGAATTTTAATAATTTTAGACTCACTCCAGGCTCTTGGATGATTTAAATGCATGATGCTGTTCATCTTCAAAGCACTAGCCTAATGATTTTGTGGAGATTGTGGCATTGTCCTTCTACTTGCAATGAAACATATGGGAGCAGGGTTTTCTCTATCAGTTTTAGGGTTTCATATTTGTGTGATAGACATCCTCCAGTTCTTACTGAGGACAGCACAACACATTCAGCAGTTTTCAACATCCTGCTGTATTTGTCCCACCAACAGCAGCCTGAAGTAAGAAAGATACGCCTGAAGACATGGGGTTTGGTCACTGACTTAAAGATTATTTACTACATTATTTTACCAACTCCACACAACTCCTACCACATGATATAGTTTCACAGTTTTAGAAATTGCAACCTTTACTATGCTAATTTTATATTTTATCATAATAATAATAACATTAATCATATTATCTAAGGCTAACAGCCTTAGAAAATCTGGCTAGACAGGAAAAGGTACATAGGGTTACAAGTCCTGGTACAGAAAAGAAAGATTTGGAATCTGAAAAACTGATGGGAATTGTGGGAGACAGGTCATAGCATGCTTGTTTTGAGACCCAAATTTCTATGTCTTCAAATTCTTACTTTTGGGGTTTCTCAACTATCTTATCATAGCTGTAAAAAGACAACATAAGACCCCATTATGCTTTTCAACTTTTTTTTTTAGGGACTGCAAACTTATTTTAAACTCCATTTTTGTCTTTTTACACTACTACTCAAGTGCAGAATTTGCATTTTCAGGTGTGTGTGCTTCTGCTGGAATAGATTTCAATAATTAGCATGTCAATTTGTAAAGCCAGCGAATAAGAGCAGCAGCAATTAGTAGTTTCTCTTTCCTATAATTTTCCGGTTTATTAGCCCTGCTTGTAGGACTGTGTAAAGGAGTGTGGATTGCTGTTTTGCATATTTATACTACTGTGTAGGTACATTGCTTTGCTTGCATTTATTGGCAGAAATGTGTGTTCTGGAACAAATATCTGCATTATTTTAAAAAAATACAAACAAGACAACCACAAAAGATGATTTCTGATATGTATTGATAATATTGAAGTTAGAATAACTCCATTAATAAATTTTGAGATGTGCATCTTGAAATGCCATGGAGGAAATGGATTCAGCTGGCAAAACCTATTTTAAGAAAGGAAAATGTTGATGCAAATACAGCGTGGATTGTTTCTTATAATTTTGTCACCTGCTTTTTGCATTGCACAAAGGAAAATACTAATGAATGTAGGTGTAAATAAACAGAACTGACATTGAGCTAGAGTTGAGCAAAACCAAGAATTAATTAAGGATAACAAATCTAAATCATGGATTTAGATTTAAGTCTTATTTCATGCAGATTAGTAGGCATATGGATATTAATGAAGATTAATGATTTTATCTTCTCTGTTGGAGGGACTCTGTAGACAAAATGTAATATCACAGCCTAAGACTGCTGGAAAGAAAGAAAAAAATGCAAGGCTAGGTGCAGGAACAGACCATGGTACACTCTCATCCTCTCCCTAAGCCATCCAGACAGAAATTTCTTCAGCTTTTGACACAGCCATTGACCTTAGGACAAGGATGCACCTCTGGCCCCTGTCTGCAGCACACCATGCTCCCACAGACAGCTGCAGGCTCCTCTCAAGCCACAGAGATGGGAGCAACCCAACCTCTGTGTGACCTTGAAATAAATTTTCTGATTAATGAACCATTGGCTGGTTCTTCTGTTTTGTGTGGTCTTTTCGGGGAAATATCCTTGGCTTTATCCTTATTGTCTTCATTTTCTTATTATATTTGTGCATATATCTTTCTATGTATGTATATATAAGCTATATATTTACACAGACACACAGACACAGACACAGACACACACACACACACACACACACACACACACTCTCTTTTATACTCATGTTAATTTCCTGATGCCTCCAGGGATCCAAAGGCATCAGGTTCCTTTGTATCCATGTTTTAGCTAACTGACCCATGGCCTTAAACAGTCCTTTGTGAGTGTGCACGGCAGGATTTGAGCTCCACACCTGTGGCAAGGGACATCAAACAGAAGAGACACAGGCTCCTTTCGAAAGTGGTCAGTGGGTTTTCTGTTTATTGTGGGATGAGCTCCTCTTTATACAGAATGTCAGAGGCTAATTTGATTGGTAACACAAAGGTAAACTTTTCAATCAATTGGTCATCCCAGAGGGACATCAGAAGAAGGTCCCT
>VZUI01045851.1:0-49131 GCA_013401135.1 Cettia cetti | reverse complement strand
GTGAAGTTGAAGAGGTTGAACCTCAGTCTTCCAATCTGGTCTTCCTTTTAGAAATCTATATAAGTTGTAGAAAAAATCAAACTTCCTCTTTTCCCGCTTCGACTCCGTGGTTATCACTGCGTCTCCCTCGGGACAGCATTGCGCAACACAAAGGGATATTCTACTCATATGGCATCATGCTCAGCATATAAAGCTGAGGGAAGAGTGTGAAGGGGTATTGGTCAGGGGTTAGCAGTTGTTTTTATTTGCATTAGTCATCCTTCTTGAGTTTTATTTCTATCTCTTTGTGGTTTGGTGTTTTCTTTGTTTGGTTGTTCTTTTGTTGTTGTGGGGTTTTTTTAGTGTGTGTATTTTTTTTTTCCTTTTTCCTTTTAACTACAATTTACAATTTATAATAGTAATTATATTTTATTTCAATTATTAAGCTATTATCTCAATCCACGGGCTTTCTCACTTTTACCCTTCCATTATCTGCCCCCCTTCATCCTTTTGGGGTGGGGGGAGTGAGCAACCAGTGTTGTGGTGCTTAGCTGCTCCCTGAGATCGAGCCATGACACTCCTTTTTCTCTTGTGTTTGTCACATTTAGTGCTTGATCAGTCTTGTGAACTACTACCTTTTGACTTGCATAATTTTTCCTTTCTGGCAGGGAGAAAACTTTGCTGGCACAGTTTTCAAGGCCACTAGAATATATAATCAACCTTCTTGCTGATATAAGCTGTACTGATAAGACCTTTTACATGTTTAGGGCACAAAAAGCAAGCCTCCTTAAGTCGTCAAATTTACAGTCCAACACACGGAATTCTGCTAAGCAGGAAGATAATTCTTATACTACAAGATTCAGCAATTATCACAGGTATCTACATTTAATATAGCAGCTCATTGCTGAGTGTTATTTAAATTACTTTGATATACTTCATTAGTCAACCTAAACTTCAATCGCTAACCAGAGTGGCAGAACAGGATGAAGCAGCTATTTCAAACATTCATTTAGGCCCTCAGGTATATTAGCTGTCTGCAACACAATTAAGTGTTCTGGAAACTTACTTTATAAATAATGATGAATAGGATTCAGATGTCAAAGTTCCATGCAACTCTAGACTAGACTACTTTTCTTGGGAAACAATTTGTGCACTACCCTGAGAACATGCAATATATTCCAAGCACATGCCAAATGTGACCATTTCCCATAGATGTGTATGAGAACTGCCCAGTTTAAGGTTCCTGTTCCAGTAGTGACAGTTCAAAACCACTAAAGAGCATCAGACTGAATACTTAGCTTAACTTCAACTCTCATAGGCCATAATGCATGATTCAGGGACAAAAATATATACTCCACCTGGAAGAACTAGTGACAGGGAAAATCTATTATTTTATAAAGTCCCAAACAATTTTTTTAATCTTTGCTAGCATGAGAATAATCCTCAGCTGATTTCCTGTGGTGTTACAGAACAGTGTGGGAGGTGATAGCAACAGTAATTAACTGTTGAGCAACCCAAGACACTCCCTTCTAACTGCCACAAAACATGAGAACTTGATATTCTTAACATACACCTACTCTCTGGTGTATCTTTTATCACAGCAAACATGGGCTCCCAAAACAGCTATGTTCATTGTGTCCTTTGACACAGTGTACGTACAGAAAATAGCAAAGAAGCATATCAACAAAGCTCCATCCATACAGGTGAACAAATGCAGTGCCCCCAGGCAGGTGGATCAGCGTGTGGTGGGGCAGCTCACATCCGCTGAACTTAACAGCTTTGTGTCACGCTGCTGCCTGCAGAACAGACCTGCCTCAAGTCTGACAAAAGAATTATCTTTTTTTCTTGTCTCTCTGTTTTCTTCCCAGGCTCTCCCCTTTCTTAAAATGGCAATGATATGTTAAAGATCCATCATACAGACCAAGATTTATTTGTGTGGCTGAAATTAAAATACTGCAGGCAGGCATTAATAGCTATATTTTTTCCAGAGGCTATCCTGGACTACTAGCAGAGAGGATTAAGAATCAGCTTTAAATTTTACATACAAATGAAACTGGCTGGCTACCAAATTTAAGTTCAATTCTTGTCTGTGATCGCCAGCAAAATCATAACATATTTCTTCATTTATAACGAATATGTATTTTGAAATTATTTTTCTAAAAATATGATTCAAAATTTTCTTAGAAGGTTTTAATAATTCTGTTGTGAGCTAAGACCTTTAGTTAATGAAAAGTAGTCTATTCAATAAATGCTGTGCAATTGGAAACAAAAGAAAGGGACAATGCTCAGTATTTTCCAAATGTGAAGAGAACAGCAAAAAAATACTTTAATAAGCCCCTTTTCTCTGCCTCCCACCTTAATCCATTTTGTATTAAACAAAAGCATATACATATAATTTTTATTGCTGAACACATTACCTGGTTCTTGCTTAAACATGTTACTTTAGATTACAAACATATGGCTGTAAAAATAAATGGTTGGACTGATTTAAACTGCTGATTATAATCTCCATTTTGGCATGAGTAAATTCATTGCAAAACCTGTTTAGTACTGCAGATGTATCTGTGTCTCACAGCTGTAGGAAAAGGGTGGATTTGCAATCTTCCCAGTGTACAGATCTCAGTAAGTGTCTGAAAGATGCCTCAGCACAAAGCTAAAATGTGTCACTAAAAATATGCTGGTTTTTTTCTAACTTAATTTGAAGGCAAATGGTGATAAAATGAAAATTAGGAACAACGTTGTATGCATATGCAATTAAAATATTCTTTCATATGTAAATAAAGTGCTTCCTTAATAGCCTCAAATATTTTTTTCAGTCTTTTGAGCTCAGTGGAATTTGGCAGGACTGGGCGTGGTTAAGGGTTGCTGGCATGTTGGATGGCATTGGTTGGTTGTCATCTGGGCAGAGCCTGTGGGCTCCTGGGTAAGGCTGACTACACACAGAGACATGATTAGAAGGGATGAAGATGTGGGGAGTAGTTATGCACCTGCCTGAATTCCTGGCCACTCAATCATCCCTTTTGATTCTCCATTCCCATTATTTTTCTAAAACAGACTAAAAGAAAACAAAAATGGTGGAGGATGGCAGAAGGCATGTCCATTTCATAATCCAGCCTTAACCACACAAAAGGACTTTATTGATATGTTTTACGTACTTTCGTTTAGTTGGGTATTGTAACCATTAACTGCTGACCACTGAAACTAATATACTGCTTTCAAGAACACCTCTCAGGTGCCAAAACCTCAGCACACATCTTGGTGGCTAGGTATGCAGCCAGTACTGAAGCTCTTTCTTTAAGGACTACTTTAACACATTATAAAAACCCCTATTTGCACAGATGATGTTGTTGAACTGATATGTCCATAGTGTGACTAGGTATTCAAACTTTATGTGTATTAAGCTAGCAGTAAGCTTACCATTCACTATGGCAGATGTTAGGCCAGTGTGCACTAAAGAGCTTACAATTTTCAACTGCATAAACCAAGACCTATCCTCCAGTGATGCCAAAGCAGTGGTACTTCAAATACTTTTATATTTGTGTGCATAGATATATGTCTATACATACATTCAAGGTAGGATAAGAACTATAATGCAAATATTAAAAAAAGGGAAGAAAAACATAATAACCAATCCTATTGATGTTAGCAAATATGAGATTTTTTTCAGGTTTATGAATGGGGTTCTTAAATTTTGGGTCCCAAGCTGACTGAGGAAATCATTCTTGATTAAAAAAAACAACCCAGATGTCTTGTGAGAAGCCTGGCCTGACCACAAACCAAAACAATGCAAAAAAAGGTGGCAAACAAATCCTTAATTTTAAGATTTGTCAGTCTGTGTGCAAGAGTTAGTACACCAGGCACAGAAAAAAAGGGCAAAGGGAGGTAAGCATATGGTGTTAACTTGTTATTCCCCCTACTTGGGAGATAGCTAAATAGAAATTCTCATGTGCTAATGCTTTCTTATGCACAGAAAGAAAAAATGGTTTCTCTTGGCTGTCGTAATACCAGATACTTTCTGAGCACCATAACCTAGGCATAAATAATCAAAGTTCTATCTTACTGCCTCCACATAATTCAACTTCCACTTAAGCTGAAGGAGACTTCTTTTAGGCTCTTTGTATTTCTTCAGTTGGACTAGCTCAGTCTGACTCCACCTCCATTGTTTCCTTAGGCTAGAAGGAAAAGAAAACTCTTTGATCTCTTGTAAGAACAAATAAATTCTTCTCCATCTTTTGATACTTACAGTATCAAGCTCAAATAAAAATCTCTGCCTTGGCAGACAAAGAAAGTCTTCTAAGCAACATTTAATTCCCAGAACAGCCTGAAAAGATTAAATTCTCTAGAATCTAAGATTAGATTCTCTATGTTCTCTGATACAGTACTAAAAATCCCACTACCACTAATAAGATAAAAATGCAGTTCATTGCAGCCTAAACTCTCTCCTTAAACTCCTAACTTTTACTGTTCTTAACCAAAAAGAATCCAGCTATGAGCTAGTTGACTCTCAAGTGAATAATTTTATTTCAGTGTGAACAGAGCACCCGTTTTGACATCTGACTGGATTTTTAGATGTGGGATTTTTTCTGACTGATGGGTAAGGATGGGAAATGTGATTAAGTCTTTACCACTCTACTTGCTCCATTTCAAGTGATACCACAAAAATGCATGCCATAAGCATATAAACAGAAAGGTATAAACAAAGAGGAAAACTCAGACTTAATTCTAACATTTAACTTATACACAAGAAAGAGATTGCAGTTGCAACTGGTATTGTTGGCTTACTACCTAGTTCTTGGCAGTGAGAAATCATATACAGTACACCTTCACTGCTCTTTCAAGGTTTTCATTTTGAAGACACCAACACTTAGTAGTTAACTACAGCCACCATAAGAATGCAGAAGATATAAAATACCATTTTTTTCTATCAAAAGCTTAAATAAAAAATTTAACACAACTACAGAAAGAAGTAGTGAAGGAAACAATAGCATAAATGCCGTTCTTCAAAGTAGAATTTTCACAGAAATTGGTATTTGAGATGCTGGCTACTACCAAGAGGTTTTAAACCTCACAAACAAAGCACCACATATCAGCAACTATCATTATGTGGAAGGCTTGCAGGTGCTGGGTTGTAGAATGTGCCTGGACTCTTGCCCACGTGAAAGACAGATGTTTCTCATTTCAATCATCAGAAACACCTTCCAGCAGAGGATAACAATCAAGTGGGGGAATAATATCACCAACAACCAATATCAGAAGAGGATTTGGAAGGACTCCTATAAAGCAGGTATTAGCTCCCAGTAGGTGCAAGAAGCCTCCAAAGCAACTAATTTCTAATTTTAACTGTTTGAGACACTAAACCCAAAGGCATCTGATAAGAAGACACTTGGACAAGTAATTCACAGCTCACCTCTTCTTGAGCTGAGTCCCACATTGCCTAAGTTGCACTTAGGCAAAAACTGACATATAAAAGGTTATTTGGCAATAGTGCATCAAATCCCTCTCCTGATGTGATCTGAGAAATGCTCTTTAGGAACAGCATCCAGACTCAGCCTCTCTTGGCTTACCAGTAAAAACACTGTCTGCTCCCAGGAATCTGTGATGTCTAATGAGCTCCCGTGTTTTAATGAACAGCCTTGGACACATTTTTTGCCTGAATAAGAACCCAGGTGGAATATTATGTTTTCTTCTCACACTTACACAGAAAGTTCCAACCTGAGGTGGCCAGGATGGAACACTGTTACGACCAAAGTCCCCTCTCTTGCAGCCCTACGAACAGTGCTCCAAAGTGAGACCCCTTGAGCTCTCCTGGAGCAGTGGCTGTGACCAGCAAAGCCCCTCTGAGTGGGGCCTCTCAGAGCCAGGGAACTCCCAAGTTTGCTGTACTCAGAGGATCCCTGAGCAGTGACACCCCTGACTCCTTGAGGCTCCACCCTTCACAAAGGCATCTGAAGTGGGTATTTCACTACCTTCGAGAGGAATTTTTCACCTTGTACAGGCTCTTTGTGTCTGTGTGCTTGCAAGTGTGCATATTCTGTACCAAGGGCACAAGAAATGCTGCTCTCCTAGATTCTCTAAGCATTTTAGATTTGTACATTAGTTACTGTTGTGGTACAGCAAATCCTATATGAACCCCTTGCTAAATCATTTAAGTTCAGTTTTAAGTTATGTGGCATAGTTTTCGGTTTATTTTGGATGGGATTGATTGACTCTGGATTTTTGTTTGCTTTTCCTCAGTGTGCCCTTAAGAGTGAACTTTGCCAACAAACCTTGTCATTCTGTCACTTTTATACTGGACATGTTTTTACTGATACCTTTGCTGATGATGCTTTAAGAAATCTGAAAACATTCTTTAGTGACAGAGACTACATTATGTCTGAAGCACAAACTAGGAACTGAGATGAGACAATAACCCCACAAAACTCCTCCCTTTCAAAACAGAGCAGGCATTAGGACCACAATGTTTTAGATGAAAACAGTCTGGAAGGTTTACATTCAATATTTTTAACTTGAAATGTGATTTACTCTCTGCCTTGTACTGCACCTCAAACGTGTTTCTATCCAGGAATCCTTCATGTTTTCTAAGGATGTGTGATTCATACACAGAAGACTGATCTTAAAAACCTGCTAAGAGGAGCACCAAAAACTCTAAACTAGTTTCTCTTCTTAGCTTTCTGGGGCAGATTCAGATATTAGATGATAGGGTCACCATATAAATACTTGAACAGAGGATCCCAGCTTTACCTCTGTCTGAAGTGAATACTACATTTATGGAAAAACAAGCAAAGCTAAAAATAGAAAAAGAAGAGGCACAAAAACCTGTTGACTCCCACAGCTAATGAGCACTTGAAAATGGATACATTGTGCTCCACCGAGACATTGATAAAAGTAAGTTGGAAGTATTTCTGAGTTTGCTCTCTTTTATAGAAAATCCTCTATCATGTCTTAGAAATGAATGAATTCTCATGTACGAATAATAACAGAAACAATGTAATTTTGACTGGTCCCAAGGGCTTTTATTTTTTCTTTATCAGCTGGTCAGCACTGAATAAAGTATACCAATGTGTAGAGTACAAAAGTCAGCAAGTATGAAAAAGTTATCCTTTGGATTTAACTTTACAGTGATGAAGAAACACAGAGAACATTGGAAACTTATTTCTGAAAAACCTTGCTCTAACAGAACTGTACCTAAAATCCAGTTGTGATAAATCCAACAATGTCAAATTCTGTAGATAAAGTCCGTGAATGCAGTGCCTGAATGTCAATTTTACATCAGTTCATAATTTAAATTCAGCCTTCATCATCACTGCTGCTCCATGCGTCTTCATAGGCTGGATTTAAGTGTTGTTGAGGCACAGACTAGAGAAAATAAAAATTCTCAGTGTTTTGCTTAATTAAAAATACTATCATTAAATAAGGGCAAAGCTAAATGAACTTTTTAAATTACTACATGTAGACAAATTATTCTATATCTCATGAGTACTGGGTTATTTTAAATTACTTTTTTAGACATTTTGCTGATTAGAAACATGACAAATTATGAAAAGAAATGGTACTGTATTTAATTCTGATTTCAGCATAAAATACCTGGAGGACTGACTGGAAGTATTACAAATGTTTGCTACAAAATGTAACAAATGTTACAACTGTGTTTATTGTGTGCAACTGTTTTAATGTAGGTCATAATATGCTCAGCCCATCATAACCTAGCACTTTAGTGTCAGGAAGCAGTCCTGGCCTCTATCCACATCCAAGAAATACTTCTCACCTCAGCCCCACTAGGGTTCAACTAAAGGGTTTGTGTAGCTACGCAGTGCACTGAATCACAGTGACTTAAGGTAATTTTTTTTTCTTGTTTACTTCTATTCTGGATTCAGATTCTGGTCCTAAAAGCACTCAAATGCCTATTCCAGCACCTGAGAGTGAGCAGGAATTAGTGGCCTGTGGACAGAGACAGGGCTCATCTACAGCATTTGCAAACAGCAGCTGCAGCTTAACAGATTTCAAAACAATGGTATATATTACATACTGCCACTGTGTCAAATTTAAAGGAGCAACTCTAATCAGACCTAAGTAAATAATCTCGTTGCTGTGAGTTTCTGTTTTTCAGACTAAGAAACATACAACTCACTCACATCAAAATTTTCACAGCAAAGATGCTAATTTCATATTTCATATTTTCATAAGGTCATCATATTTTGGGTTTAGGGTATCAAACCTTTGGAAATATATTTTTCTTCTCTGCTTAAGTGTAGGATAGTTTTGAAATACAAAAACTTACAAAAGGCAAATGTTACAATTATGCTTCTTATCATTTCCCCATCTAAAATAAAACAACGCCAAAATTTTAAAAAGTGGAATTTTCATACGCTATTGGCCAAAACATTTATACACCCTCATTTTTCAACACTAGTGCAGTTGACCAGACTGATTCTGTGAATGGTTTCAGTTCCTTAAAATATAGATTTTTTTTCCCATTCAGGTTGTTCACTGAAATATTTCTTGCCCAACAGGGAGAGAAAGTACTCTACTGGAAAGCAGTCTTACATATGGTCTTTCCTGCAATCACTGTGAATATCTTGCCTTGGACAAAAAAATAAACTTATTTAGAAACTCCTTTATTATATTTTCAAATCAAAAATATTTGTCTATGAAGTGTGGTATCCCTAATCTTACTGCTTAGTACACAGTATATTCTTACACAATTTAAAATAAAATCTAGCATCTACAATTCCAAAACAGGACAAACTGCAGAAAGTGGTTTGGAAATTAAAGAATCAGAATTTGAAAGACTCATAGTTAAATGACATGAACTACCTTTAACTAAGTAGGAAGCTAGCAGCCTGCAAAAGATTTGACTAGATTATAAGAGAAAACATCTTCTCAAAACCCTAAAAGAATCAAAAGATTGCACAGAAATAATAGATGATTCTCCTCTTAATGAGGAATTATTAAAAATGTTGATGGTGAATAACATACTTCATACTGAATATCCACACAATCTGCCCAGGTGTAACAGCTGTAAGAAAAAATACAGCTCAAACTCAAAAATTCATTACCTTTTCAGAAATATCATCAGGAATTGGCTCTCGTGGAGCTGGTATCCATGCAAGGATATTGCAGTCTTTGCTACCACTATAAAGTTCCTGTAAAAAAACAAGCAAAGGTCACTTTCACACAGATTGACTGAACAGTGACATAGATACCATACCGCACAGGAATAAGGTAGAGAATATTATTTTAAAATGAAGGCAAATAGTCAATTTCTAATTTATATTATAATCTGGATAAGTAGTATTTTAAATATTATACCAAAAAAAACCCCCAAATTTGTTTTTATATTTTTTCCCAGATTTCTCACCAAAACACCAAAACCCACATTGAAATGAACTTTATTGCTTAAACCCATTTTTCTTCTTCCCTCTGTCTTGCCTCCTGGAAAGACACCTATTTTAACAGTTAGGAACCTTAAGAGATTGTTTATGGAGAAGTAAAAAAAAAACCTAAAAACCCCACATAAACCAAAAAAAGGCAAATATTTTATTATAGTTAAAAACCAGAAATTAACTCAGAAGAATCAAGAATCTAGTAGTACAGGTCAGAAAAAAGCATATGTATGGAACAAAGAAGAACTAAGTAAACATATGCCTAGGGAAGGAAAAGAACAAACAGAGTACAGTGTGAGGCTTGTACCCTATTGGGAAGGCATAGATCAGAAAGACCAGTTTATGACTTTTAACTAAAATAACTCTATTATGATAATGACTAAGGACTGAGATCCCATTGCACAAGGCACCTGCAACACATAGCAACACTCCTTACAACAAATAGCTGTAAGTCAAATATATTTTGATTTTCTTAGTTCTGTACTAAAGGAAATACAGACTTCTCTGTCACTTTAAGATGAGGAAATTTTGCTGGCAAGAAATACTAACACCATCTTGGCAATAAATTTTGCACCTAAACACTTGCATTTTCCAAAGTGCTACTTAAATGAAGAGATATGAAGATATTCTCATATGTCTTCAATATTGAATTATATTTCTGCCTAATATATGTGATGTTTGACAACACTTGAGTATTGCCATGTATTTAAACTGCCTGAGTGAGACATAGAAAGTTGTTTTTTTCTTTCAGTATTCAGGCTGACAAGATGAAAGCCTTGCTTTAAGTATGCTGGCTTTTAAAGTTAAGCTAGCAACTCTCTGCACATGTGCACGTTATGAGTACGTTGATTCAGTGTAAGCTCAATACACTATCACAATACATTATCCTGTCTTTGCAGGAAGTTTCCTGTATTATTTATGTATAATTAGAATGGCACGAATTATGTTGACATTTGGTGCAGAAACTTAATGCTCAATTCCTTTAAACATTTATGTAGGTAATCTTATTCAAGCGAGCTGCCATATTTTTCAAAAACTGGTCCCACGCATGAAGTTGTTCATGTACAAAAACCACTCAAGATTAGAGCTTAAAATTTTAAGAGAGATAACCATCCTACTTACCTTGCTTAAAAGAAGATATCTTACACCAAAGTACAGGTCAAATTCTACTTTATTCTGTCAGCAGTACTCTACTTGGGCCTGCTGTCTTTGATAGAATATAGATTATCACTAAGAATGTTAAAAGATCTTCCATAGCAAAAGATTCCATGGCAAACATCTCCTTATGAGCAATGTCACAGTGACATCAGCATATTTCCTTCTTACCACTTGTCTAACTTTCTGATCCTGGTATGGCAAGATCTTCAGTTAATATCCACTGCATTAAGCAATACTTACAATTAATTATTATATCTAAACTGGCGACTCACACCATAAATCAGTCAAAAAAAGAGTCAGTGAGATCTATGTAGAATCATGGTACCATACAAGACAGACACATATACTGCACTACAAACATGCTCTATGCATGTTTATAGTACAATATACAGAAAGACTGCATATAAAACCTGATTTAACTTTCAGGTAACTTTACATAATAGCCTACAACTGGATTTCTCAAATATTTTTGCAGATGTCATTAGCATTTCTCGAACAATTTGAGCAGCTATAATTTAAATCAAAATTGCTTCCTGTTGCATACCTACTATTTTATGACATGTTATTAATGCACAATAATATATGCGACTTCTTTTTCTGAAAGGGAAACATAGGTCTTGTTTGTTTACTTAAATCATTCTAAGCAGGTAATACGGCACAATGGCATCTAGTGTGTTAGACCGAACTGTAAACATCATCTAAGATATTGCACAATGCAGATTTTCTCTTCCACACCACCCCTGAAATTACTGACCTCCTATTAAATTAATGCTTCTTATTAAAGGGCCAAATTCTGCAGTTCTTATTACTCAAGCATTCTAACATCTTATTAACTTTACTGAGATATTTACGTAAGAACAGTATAGGCAAATAATAATATAGTGGATTTTATGGCTCTGTTCTGAGGATCAGAAAAGGCATACATACATTAACTAAAGCTCACACCATTCTTTGGAGACAGCTCCATACCATACCTCAAACATGAAACATATATTCCACACAAACATGCTAATTAATTTGGATAAGAACAGATAAAGACTAGTATAATTGAATTTCACATAGCTAGCTGCTGGATTACCAGTGATCACATTTGATTATATGGTTCTAAGCAAACAGAAGACTCTTCTCATCTCAAATACATAATTGGTGCAAAGTTTAAGTTCCTTCTTAGAGCCTATTCTAGTTATGAGGTGAAACAAAGATAGCAATTAAAATACAGTTAATGAACAGAAAGAACATGAGTGACTACCAGCAATCAAGAAATTCTGAACACAGTAAAGACTAGTGAGAAAAATCTAAGAACCAGATTTGAGGACACAAACTAGGGTTAAAGACAGCAGAAAAAGTTTAAGAATACTGTTAGCATGAAGAACACTCTTAACAATGACAGAGAATACTCGAAGGAAATAGCCAAAACTACAGGAAAGAAATAGACCTTCTCTCCCATGAACACAGTATACTAAAGTCCAGTAAGTGCTAACAAGTAACAAAAAAGTTACAAAGCCATCTGCTACACATTTCACCAGTGTATACATAGCTTACATCAGAGAGACTTAGAAGAACCATCAAGGAAAACTTCCGGCTTGCTTAAGTTAATTATATTTTGATATGTATTTAAAAATTCCAATGCTGAAAGTCAGCTAATATGCCATTCAGAAAGAAAAAAAAAAAAAAAAAGGCAGCAGAATATAAGAATAAACTGACTTTTTTTAGTCCTATATATGACAATGGAAAAGATTATAAATTATTCAGTTACTGTAGAGTTAAAATATAGGTATATAACAACAGAGTTTGCAATAGAGCAGCTTTGTTAAGCAAAATTCATTTTACTTACAACTAGTGACAAAATACAAATGTGCAGCTGTGAATAACTTTAGAGCATTTTGATTTAATAATGCTTGAGAGAATTAAATAGAAAAGGTGACTATAAATTTTGCAAACAATATTACATTCTCAGGAAAGGGACTTTACTGGCAAAATTGTAATTTCTATTGGAATTACATGAAGACTAATGAAGGCACTTGATTGTCTCAAGATAGGATAAGATACTTGGAAGTACATGTATGAACACGGTGAAAATAACAGTACCACTTCCTTTGGTGTTGACATCCTGATTACAGTGTGTTGATTTGGCATGGCCTGTGTTTTTGGTAGCAGGGGAGGGCCACAGGGTAGCTCCTGTGAGAAGCTGCTAGAAGTTCCCACCATATCCAAGAGAGCCAATCTCTAATGGCTCTGAACATGGAAATGCTGCTGGCCCAATTAGAGAGGTTGGTAACACCTCTGTGATGACATATTCAAGAAGAAAATCTAAACAGCACACAGGCAGTTTTTTCCCTCAGGTGGTGAGGTGCCATTCTCTCTTTTCAGAAAACTGTTTGCCCATGGGAGGGGCCCCACGGCATGGCAGAGAAAAGACTCCTTTCCCTGAGAGAACAGATGATGATCTCAGGTGATGAACAGACCAAACCCCCACACCCTATCTCCCCGCATTTTCAGTGGGAAGGAGGAAAAGGCTGGGGGGCGAAGAAGGTTTTTTAAAGGCTTGTTTTAATTCTCATTATCCTCCTGACTCTGTTAGTAATAAATTTACTTCATACCTTTAAATTTGAACCTGTTTTGCCCTTAGAATGTTTTTCTCCCAATCCTTAACTCATGAGCCCTTTGTTAATTTTTTCCTCTCCTCTGCCCAACTGCAGCAGGTGTGGGTAAGTAAATTACTTTTGTAGGTGCCTGGCATCTGGCCAATGTCAAACCATGACCTACAGCAATGTTTTCTCAGACCAGCTATTTAATACAACTGAAAGCAAACCATTTACAAAAAAAGAAAATCCAGTCACACTTCTACAGACTGTGACTCTGGAACCGAACTGTGGAAAAGGGTGCCTCTGAAAAAGAATCAGAAGTCACACTGGATAAGCAAATGAAGTCTGTTGATATCATAAACTTCTAGATACAGTGACTGATGTAGTTCTTGGGTGAATATGCACACAAAAGTGATCCTTTACCACAGATCTTAAATGCCAAGGCAGAGACACCACATGTAAAACATGTTTTACAGAGAGATTTAATTAGCCTCACCTCTTCAGTTTATCAAAAAGAACACCCAAGATAACTTTATATAAACACACTAGAAGTTTTGTTGGGAAACTATTCTTTAAAAGACAAAAAGCTTTTCTAGAACATTCTGGAAAAGATATGCTTTAGCCACAATATGAATATTGAAATTGATGTATCTCATTGCCTATTCATACCAGAACTGCCTTCCAGGTCTAGCAAGGCTTACTAGCTTGAGGTCTACAGCGTGTCCATAATGTGTCCACAATTTTCAGTTAAATCTGTCTCAGTGATACAATCTCAGTGATTCAGTCAAAGCTACTGGACTCAAAGCAGAAGCTACCAGAGTCACTTCTATGATGGACTGTATGAGAGGTCATGAAAAGGTATCTACATGCCCTTTCAGCCTCAAATATTTCTGCCTGACACTCAGAAGCAACAGGCAAGGAAGAAGGAGCTGGAACATGAAGTATGATCCTTAACACATGAGGGCAACTATGTAATGGCCTGAAAAAATCCATACTATCATCCATTCTGCTCTTGGCACAACACATACCCACATGAACAGGCTGTTCTGAAGTATCTCATAACAAATTAACCTTTGTAATCCTTAACTCTTTTATTACAAGAGAAAAATACAGTAGAGGGGTATGGGAAAAGAAAAAACAGCAGAGGAGAAGAAGAAAAAAATCTGTCCGTACCACCAGTCCCTGTAATGCTATGGCATTTCTCAGTTGAAATATTCTCTGATTAATTTAAGAATCCTGTGATGTTGCCAACATTTTATCCAAAGTGTAACTACAAGCATTTGAGCAAGATCAACTTAGCAAAGTACTTGAGAGTCCTCTCAGTACTCAGAGCAGTAGGAATGCACTTCACATTCTTTCTTACTGTGATTAGTCTCAGGTATCTCTGAGAAAGACAACTCCTCTTCAGTTTTACAGAAAACAAAAGCCTTCACACATACACTTCATTAATGACTACACAAGCCAAAAAAATTACTGAAGGTATATTGAGAAGTTACATATGTGAGACAAAACAAGCAATGTAAGGAACCTAATCCAGAAAATGTCATCCCAAGAACCCAATTGAACTTTTCCTGAATGACATATAAGCCACAGTACTCCCTCTTATGATCTTTGATTAAAGCATACACCTGAAAAGTGAATGCTTTTATAGTGCAAATGGTATGTCACTCTACATAAATATTCCTGTTTGTCTGGAATATTTGCTTATATTTTACTTACCTGAAAATGAGGCTGAAATACACAGCAGTTGACAGTACTATAATGCCCTCTAAGCATAGTTATCAGCTCTCCTGTGAAAACAGTATAAACAGCAATGGTACTTCCATATGGAACAAAGGCAAACTCTGGATTACAGCCACAGGAGATGGCAAATTTGAGTCCTTTCCTACTTTCATTACAGACTTTCCCATAGTTCACCTGCAAAATGAAAGATCACATAGATTACATAGTCACCTATTAAACCCATTGGAAATTATATGAAAAGATCATTTTTACTTCATATTTAATCCTCAATAAAATTAATTTGGGGTTATATTAGCATCTTTTGATACTTCAAACTACGGATGTCTACCAAGAGAATTATTTTTACGTTCAATGAAGTTTACTCTTCTTAATATCATTTTTAAGAAAGGGAAAGAAAGAAATGCCTAAAAATTAGCAATTCCACACTAAGAAATAGTATTTGCACAGTCTGTTGCATGCCAAATCTGCATCAAGCACCTAAACCCTCACGGAAATTAGACATCATTCAGGCATTACCACCTGCTGTGGTTTAGGATGGTATTTTCCAATTCAGTAGTCCTGCTATAACCACTCACTTGCCTGCCTCAGATTTAAAGCACAAAAGGCAGAGACCATGAGTTGAGGTAAGAACAATTTACTGGAAATGCAATAAAAAAACCAAACAGTAACAGCAACAATATTAGTAAATGAAGGCATGAGACAGGGAAATAATTTACAAGTTCAACACAAGAATACTAGACTCTTCTCTCCCAGGGCAGCTTTGATAGGAAAAAAGACTTTACTGATGAGGAGTAAAGCAAAGCCTTGCAAATTAGAACAGTACAAAAACACCTTATTAGAACCTGTACTAATGTCTAAAGCTACAGAAAAACCAAAAAATCAGTGATCCAGCTGGTAACAGGAGAGTGAACAAACTGTATTATCTACTTTGGTGGTGGTGATTTGAAGACACAAAGATGTTTGTGTATGAGGTGCTGAGAACAAGCTGGCAAATATGGGTAGCATGGAGAGTAGTCTTTTTAGTCAAATATCTATAAGGAATTCTTTTTGCTCTCTTCTGAAACTAAGCAGCAGAATTAAAAGATTTCTGAGGTATAGCAAAATTTCTTTCTTTCCTGATAGCAATGACAGACCATAATTACAGCTGACTAAAATTCCATTGACACTGACTTACCTAGTCATGTCCTTCTTTCAAAAGAAACAAAGAAAACAATATTCTTTACTGAACAGAAAATTAAAACAAGAATCTTCAGCACAAAAAAATCCACAAGCCATTGAAAGGACTGCAATAGCAGTAGAGGTGTAACACATTTCCCACCCCTCATTCCTGCTTCTGTGTGATTACAAAACAAATCTGGAAGGATGGATCAATAGATTTTTTTTAACACTGCCATGCAACTCCACAGGAGATATTTCACAAAAACAGAAAGGGAGTTGCAAGAAAGCCAGGCAGCCAGTGAGACTCTTGGGTATTGCCAACTGCTCTATGGATAGTACACTGGCAACCCAAAACTTTCAACCAACAGTCACAGCTTAATAAAGTTTTTATTACTCTACGAAATGTTTATAGCTATACTCTCAAATTCATGAACTTAGAGTCACCATATTCAATCTTTGAGTAGATCCAGGCTTCTTTATACTCTTTTTTCTTTAAAATAAGTAGAAGAAAAATCTGGAAGAAAAAGGTTTTCACCAAATCTTCTAGTGATGAAATTGAGCAGCTATATCCTTTACAAAAATGAATTCCCAGTTCTACTGATGACTGCAGAAATTATAAATCTCTTACAATTAAGTGAAGGTAAAAACACAACTGAAGTTCCTTGCAAACTTACTAAGGTGTTTTCTCCAGTGGAGCTGTTCCAGAGTCGCATCCGATCATCTGTACCAATGGTTAGCAGGTGAAGTCCATCATTTGTATAGCATAAACCATTAACTCTCCCATTGTGAGCAGTGTTTGCTGCCAGGAAAAAGAGCTGTCTCAGGTTTCTAGAGAATAATTACTACTTTGTATACATTTTTAACTTCATTGTGGAGCACTGGAAATGCTGTTTAAATGGTAACATTCAGTTAAAAATATTTTTGTTTGTAAAAGCATCTGGCCAGCTAACAGCCACCAGCAGTGCTCTTCAGAGAGCAGTTCAAGGGCCAGTTCTGTTCAATTTATTATCCAGTTGTTGATGCCCCCAGCCTGTCAGTGTTCAAGAAGCACTTGGACAACGCCCCCAACAACATGCTGTAGCATTTAGTCAGCTCTGAAGCAGTCAGGAAAATGTCTCTCTGTACTATACTGCAGTACCTAATTTAGACATACCTTTTTGGTAGAGGTGTGAACCACTTTTTAAAGATTTTATTAGAAAATAATTATTACCTTCTACTGGTTTACTTCATAAACATTTCAGTAAATTAAATACCCTAGCCTGTACGAATGATATTAGATAACCAAAAAGTCATTTTGAACCTGTCAGACAAAAATAAAGTTGAAAAGAAAGATGTTGTGATTGAACAAGTCAACATGTTATTCAAAGGAATGTATAAAATGCCACTAGCTTTCTTTGGAGTTATCTCTGATTTTGTTTTTTATTAAACAATATTTCTCTTTTTTTGACCAAGTACTGGCTTTATTTAGAACATTTTCCTCTCAAAAATTTCTTGAATTTCAATCAATATTATACTTAGATAAAGGCTAATCTACTGCATAAATTAATTCTTCCCCTTACAAAAAAAACCCCAGAATTTTCCTTTTTAGAGGAAAGCCATTTAGAACAGACACACTGGTTTTGTCAAGGCAATCCCTCTAAACAGAGTTCCAAACAACAAACACTGACTCTATAACAGAAGTAACTGAACAAAGCTGAATGGCCTCTGTTATGTACTAAGTAACAACTGGATTATCACTACTGTCCTTGCTGGTCTTAGTATTCAAAACATTCATGAAATATAAGAATGACTCTAGTTACATATGAATTACCACCAGTTATATTTTTTATTACCTGCCTCAGAAGATGCTTTGGACTTTTCCCCATTGTGCTGATCAAGTGTACTCAGACATCCAGAAGCTCTCCTCACATCCCATAATTTTACTCTACCATCAGCACTAAGAAAGACAGATTTGCATAAATTAGGGAAATTGCACCATGGTGCAGGAACTGTCTTTGGTCAACCCACCTGGCACTCACCTTGGTCCAGCAACTATTCTGAACCACTCATCATGTGGGCACACTCAAGTCAACAGAATTCCATTAAAAATATTTTAAGACAAAACTTCAGACTTTCATTTACATGTACTAATAACTTTAGCTGGTACACTATCAGGACCTAAGAGTGAATCTTTAGGACCTAAGAGTGAACTTGTCTCTTTATAACATAAACACCCTCGCATACATACACAGCCTGGGAATAAACTTGCTAATTCCTCTGTTGATTAAATTGTAGCTACAGACTCCAACATTGTCTGTAATAGTGGTCTGAAATTTGGGCTTTTGTTATCACAGATCTATTGTATGACTGGTACAGAAATTGTCTACAAGCGAACAATTTTTCATCTGATACAACAAGACAAACAACAAAAACCCACAGACAAACAAACCTCTAAACAACACACTGTTAAAACATTTTCCAACTTTGATGAATCTTTCAGAAGCCTGACTTCAGAAACCAAAGGTTTGCAAATCTGGTAACTTCACTAAAATTTATATAACAGCCATTCCACTAAACTTAAGAAATAGCTATTCTCTGCAAAAGCAAAAAGACATGGCACCTAAAACGCAAGAAATGTCACACCATAATCAAAAGTGAACATACACAAAGTTAAGAAAAGCCAAGAGGATTTTTTACATTTTAAAATGTCTGGACAGAAAACAAAAAAGGCCCAGGAATATCAACATACAATCAATATTCACTGAATTACTGTAGCTTGGAAAGCTACATCAGCTAAGCTACTCAAGTTATTCTCTGACAAAAATATGATTACCAGAATGGTAATTTGAGCTAGACATGTTTCACTTTATTCCAACATGCATTAGCAATGCACACACTAATAAACAGTAAGAAGTTTTACCATTCTTACCATTCTACCATTTTCTACCATTTTCCTATGCCAGTAGTTATAGTTAGTGTTTCAAAACGCTGCACAAACCTTCTAAAAAATAAGCATGATCTGAACAGCTAGGGAAAAGCTACAAAATTTTGAATAGGTAAAAGCCAATGAAGAAAATTAACTCCAGAAATGCATTTGAATTGAAATAAGTCTGCATAAAGAATATATAAAATTTTTACTGACCAATATTCCAGTGCATTTAACAATTCAGCAACATCCCTACCTTCCTGTTGCCAAAATATATTCATGACGTGGGGACCAAGACACTGCCAATACTTCTTGTCTGTGACCTAAGAATTACATGAAAAAGCTTATTATATACACCATTTTATGTAAATAACTAAAAGTAAAGAGAAATATTTAGCTGTATCAGATTCATCAAGCCAGAATAATAACTGGAATTGTAACATTGATTTAAATTTTGTGAAACTATATTATTTTGGGACAGAAGTTATTTCTCTTTCTTCTTCCTTGAGTGGGACTGCAGTGAGCAGAAAGTGATACCCACAGTATTACATGTCTATAATTTTTGATAATAAAGATGGTTTTACCTATGAAAAACACATTACAGCTCAGTCACAGCTTTTTGTGCAGCACTAGTACTCTCATACAAGGAAGGAACTTTCCATTTATTTTTCTTCAAATGCTTTAACAATTTTCAATATAAACTATTGAACTATCTACCTTATATACTTACAATTAAAAACTTAACTAATTTTATCCTCTAAGAATTTTGTCCTGAATTTGCAGTATTTTTTCCTTTAAGGGAAAGGTATTAATGAGGCTAGTGAAGGGTGTTGAGCACAGGTCCTGTGAGTAGCAGCTGAAGGAGCTGGGGGGGTTTAGTCTGAGAAAAGGAAATTTGAGGGGACCTTACTGCTCTCTAAAACCACCTGAAAAAAGCTGTAGCCAGGTGGGCGTCAGTCTCCCACATAACATACAACAGGAGAAGTGGCCTCAAGTTGCACCAGCGGAGGTTTGATTGGCTATTAGGAGTAATTCCCATAGTTTCCAAATAAAATTCTGGCTGGAACAGGGTGCCCAGGGCAGTGGTTGAGTCATTGCCCATGGGGACATGCAAAAGATGTATAGATGTGTCACTTAGAGACATAATTCAGTGGTGGATTTGGCAGTGCTGGGTTAACAGCTAGACTCTATGATCTGAAAGGTCCTTTTATATTTTATATATATATATATATGTTTTTTTGGTTTTGTTTAGTTTTTTTTTATATGCACATGCACACACACACACACTTTAAAACTTGGAAAGTTATATTAAATAAATACAGACAATGGGAAGGATAAGACGTCCTAAAGGGAAAGGCTGCAATCATGCTTCACATCGTAACAGAAACATATTGTTGAAAAATGAACTAAATCATAAAATACATTTTTGCTAACGCAGTTTAGAGGTGGTGTGAACCACCTTGTTCCTGCTGCATGTTCTAGCAGGTGCTTTCCCATTACTGAATTAATCAAAGCACTGTAATAACCAGGATAATGGGAAAAACCTCCAAGACACAGGCACCACAGGATACATTTGAAGGCTCAGAGCAGATAGATTTATTAATTAAACTACAGCCATGCATATTTCATCTGCTAGAGTTAGCCTATGTGAAAACATTCATACATATGGTCAAGACACTACTGATTGCTTCAGTTCTGCAAAGAATTACTAGATTATGCTAAATCAATAACATATTCTCCTTCCACTTATTCCTCCAATCTTGCACTTGAGGTAACAGGCTATTACAGACTGTGTACAAAGACACAACAGAGCTTGTGCCTGGAAAGCATTAACTCTTGTGTCAAAATTAAGAAGCCCTGATGAAACTAAGCAGGATTTTTAGAGAACTGTTTTTGTCACTGCCCTGTCTGGAGCTCTTGGTTCTAAAAAAAGAACATGAGATGCCTGCTGTAGCCAATTCAGTTCACAGAAATTTAACAGCTTAAGCACATAAAAATCACCTAGGCTCCTTTTAGACTTAGCTGGCCAGTGAAGAAATAAAGATGCATTTGCACATTGTTTTGTCTGACTTAATATTTCTCTACAGTTTGAAGCATGAAGATTTTCCTAATTGCCTTCTCTTGAGCATGTGTACATATACTAACACTCCAAAAAGTACACATAAAAAAGGCTACCAAAGGCAAATTCTCATTCAGTGTCAAAAGTAAGAGATTATGGAAATTATGGAACAATAAAACCTTACATTTAACCTTATTAGGAAAATGCGAAGGATTTGATAACATCCTTTTACAGAAAGCTTCTTCTATAGAAATCAGAAACTTCTAAACAAATCCATGCAAACACCTCCATGGGATATTTTGTTAACAGCAGTGAAGTTTTCTTTTAGTTTTGGTAGAGGGTTTCTGTTCTGGGGTGTGGTGGGGAACATCTTGTTTCACTTGGCTTTTAAAAAAAAGACAAGTAAAACACCACTTGTTGACCACTCCCAACCCCCCCAAACCAATTACTACATTTAAACATGTAACAAATAGTAATCAGTATTGATTAGGCCATGAAAGTGCCCAAATATCCGTAGTAACTGCTCATTGATTAATGTTTGTATTCTGCAATTCATTAGCTTTAGAAAAACACTCAGAAGAACCTTTTGCCACTGTGTAACTTTCACAACTGGCTATAAATAAATTAGTCATGTTACTGACAAAGAATACATTGTATACAGTGTTTCTTTACAGGACTTGTTTTTTTACTCAAAGTAGTTATTGTTTAACATTTATGTTTCAGACTAAAAAGTACCCTGCAGAATGTGAGAACTGGATCCAGACTTCAAGTCACAGAGCTGTACTTTGGGGCTTTTGGTACCAACTGTAACAAGAGAAACAAAGACAGCTGAAATCCCCCAGTATTTGAGAGAACAACAAAAAAATCTTAGCAATGACAAAAAAATAGAAGAAAAATGCTAGCTGCATAACTGCTCATTCAGAGCAATGCTTCTATTAATAGACTTACATTTTCAGTCCAAACAAATTTACCATGTAACAAACAAAATTCAGGAACTGGTGGTAAACAGGACTGTACTTGGGAAACCTAAAAATACCTTCTCAAATATTTTTTGTTAAACATAATTAAATTGTGTACATGTAAGCAATACACAGATCTATTTACAAAATTTACTATATTTGGATCAAATAACCTTTAAATGAAAGCTTATGTAATGAAAATCTAAGTATAGCTAAGAATTTTATCAGTCAGGAGAAGTGACTGATGCATTATTTCAGAGGAACAAATAAGATACTCTCATTGACATCATCCAACTAATGGACAGTATTTTATTGAACCAGTAAACTTACATCTTATGAAGACTTGATTTAGGTAAAAATAAGACAGAGTAGGGGAAAAAACCCAACTGAAATATTACTTGCTTATTATTATAAACCTTATCTATCTATCTATATCTATATATATATGTTTCTTAAAAATGGATACATACCTGCTATTAAACAATGCTTTGTAGCAACTGGAGACATGTGATGGCTATAGACTGTTCCCTCAAAGTGAAATATATCTGCAGGCTGATAATAAAAACATTAAATTAACTACAATGCAAGTATATTATCAGAATGTAAATGCTCATCATTATTTTCCAAGTAACAGCTACAAGTAAGACTAACACAAATGTTACTATTTACATAGTAATTATAACTCTCCCGGTTAGAAGCCAGTTCACACAAACATCACAGAGTAAGCTTGTTTCCAACAGCAGGACAACATCAGAGCTCTGAGACGACCCAAAGGACAGACCAAGAAAACTGACAAATGAGAAGTATGAATGGAAATTATTACAGTTATCAAAAACTGATAAAGCTAGTAAGTAAACAAAAAGGTTATCATATGGAAATCGAATCAATAGGAAGAAGGCATTCACAGATACTACACACTATTTTCAATTCCTAAAAAAACCACAATACTTCCATATAAAACTGTTATCTGTTTCATGAGTGTTTAAAACTAATGGAACATATTTAATTTAATAAACTTTAATATTTACTTTAATATGTACAACTACTTCCAGTACACTGCTTTTGTTGTCTCATTCTGAAATACTATATATGAAAAATCTCTTAAAACTGAGTTGTCTCTACTTTCAAATACAGCATTTAGTGGCAGAACAGGTCATTCAATAACTTTTACGTGCATACTGTGTCTTTCAAGAGATTCTCACAGAACTAACTAACTATCTGGAAACTTAATTGTTTATGAGAAGATTCAGCAACTGCAAACATAGCTTTATATATTAAAAAATAGCTAAAAATTTGTTCCCTATTATGTCCCTAGGATGACAGACCTCTTTTCAAAAAAAAATTCTTTCGTTATCTGTGAAACAGCAGTCAAATAGAATTAATGTAAATTCCTGTTCCCCATGAACATTTACATATCAATGATACTATGCATCAGTGTAAATCTTCATAGGGAACAGGACCAACTGCCAGTCATGAATTTACAGCTCAGCACAAGATGTGAAGATTAGCAAGCCAAAACAACACAAATTCCTAAATAATCTGTTTACCTTATTAATGTCAGTTATATTGGTTAGAGTATTTTTAATGGTTTCCTCTCATTCTCTACTGATTTTTAGAAATGGTGTCTATAGTGCTTGCAACAGCAGAATTTTGGACCTGGATCCTGCATGTCAAGACCACCAAAAGCGCTGGTTATTAGATGCTGGTTATTATAAACAAGATGCCCAGCTGTACACTGCCATTAGATTCAACAATCCCCCAGAATGGAGACTAGACCTTGGTGGACAAGGTTACCCACCAAAAATTCAACTAGCTGTATTCCAGTTCACAGAAAAAGCAGAAAAGAACTGTCCCAAGGGTTCCAAGCTCTCCTACAGTTTACACATTCAGCTCCTCAGAAATGGGAAGTACACACCAAGGTGTACACGAATGCCAGGACCAGACCACGCTGCTGCTGCACACAGTTCTAACAAGTGGCTGGTTTGCATCCTCAGGAGGAACAGTCCTGTTCACCTCTGTGAGAACTTCAGATATGCAATAAATAACATGCACACAAAGAAGGTTGCAATCTGTAGAAACTCTCTTACTTGTAAAGTATTTGTATCCCATATTTTCAAGGTTTTATCAAATGAGCTTGAAGTAAACATGCCAGTGTCATGAGGATACCACTGGACTGTCTCCACACTGAATTTATGTACATCAGGATGACTCCTAAAATCAAGGAAAATATTCCAACAGGTTAGAGTTTTGATAACCATTGAGCAGTTGTCTTGGTATTTGATGACAAGTTGAAAACATAAACATTTTTCTTAATTTTTCCTGAGGTTTTCAGGAAGTACTGTATTTTTGGTTGGCTTGATTTTCATTCAACTAACACTCATTACTTTGAAGAGCCTTAATTTCAAGAAACTACAGATCATTATCTTTTCAAAATACGGTAACTCAAGATACTCATAAAGCATAAAAAATGTCTTTTGAAATGTTTAAATTGGAATGTTTACAGATGCCATGTTAAATGTGATGGCCTAACACTAGAAACCATTTATGCTTCTTAAAAATGAATCCACTGAAAGATACAATCACACATACAGTTCAAAAAATTCATTAGCATTAGTGAATAATTACAGCTACATAGTTATTGGCAATCCCTGTCTGAAAAACTCACCAGAGACCAGCAAGCTAAGTTACTGAGAGTAATTTATAATTGCATTCAGAAATGAAAGAGGAAGAACAATAGAAAACTTTCAACTGAACTGTGGATATTTAGAGACTGTAATATAATTAATAATTATCTGTGGCAGAAAGAACTGACAGCAGAACCAATCTTGACAGCTCCAGGACATGGACTCAACTGACCAAGCTCTGAATAATACATGTCATTCAAACACCTGGTAGACAACTCATATCTGAGCTGGATTCACACGGATCCAGCTTCAGGGGCCCAAACCCAGCTGTTTGCTCACTCTACCCTACGCAACAGGATGAGGGAGAGCATTCAAATGGTCAATGTGTGAAAAGTTGCGGATTGAGATCAACACATTTTAGTAAGTGAAAGGGAACAAATCAAAACAAATCCTACACCCCCAGGGAAAAAAACAAAACAAAACAAACAAACCCCCAGCCAGTGAAGTGATGCAAAAGTAACCCTTCACCATAGGCTTAGACTGCTGCACATGACATTTTATGGTATGGAAAATCAGTATGTCTTTGATCAATTTGGGTAAAGTGTTCCAGCTGCTTCCTCATAGCACCTATCCCCTGAAGTGGAACTGAGGAATGGTGAATGCCTTGACGCTACCAAGCACTGTTCAGCACTCACTAAAACACCAATGTGTTACCAAGATTGGTTACAAGTCCAAAGCATACTACTATACAAATTACCATAAAGAAAATTAACTCCATCCCAGCTAAACGCAGTACTTACAACAAAACGGTTCAAGTGGCTCCAACTGCAGCTAGAAAAAAGGCTCACGAGATTTCCCTGCTTCAGCTCTCATCTTTGCATTGTTCTATCAAATGTCCTGGCCTCCACAAGTAGTAAGTATTGCAGCGGTATCATCATGCAAACAGAGATGTGGATGTTCAGTACTGCCATGGATGGAAGAGTATGCATTTCTGGGTGTACCTATGCCTGGCCTAAATTTGTCTACAGTCACACTGCATAACACTACCTTTTAAAGGCAGGAGTGGATCATCACAAAGGAGAAGGAAAATCAACACCTTTCAACTCTGAAGGGAAGTAGAGGAGACATCATCTCATGGATGATGGGATGCTGAATTTAAAATAACTAAATGCATGACAAGTCTTGCAGTGTTGTAAGTAAGCTATGTCAAAGTGAATTATGCTGAAGGGAAAAAAAATAGATACTTGTTCTTCTAAATGTAAGTGTTGGCATACCTTTAAAATATCACATCCAACACTTGTGATTTGTCTCTGAACAGACCCAAATTCTCGACTGAATTCAATTCAAAATTGCTGAAGTGCCATTGTTTACAACTCAGTCTCGGCCTTCTATTGAACAGTCTCTTCACACCTATAAGCACTGATTCCTCCTTAGTCAAGAATATGGGTCAACAGTAAATGTTATTTTACCCAACATGTTTTCTCAAATAACTTGAACTGTTGATGCAGAATAATGTTTCCACAATCCAATCAGCTCACTCACTGCTCCTGAAAAATGCTCCTGAAGCCATGGAGAGCATGGCCACATAAACAAACCCTCACTTCCCCTAGGCAAACCAGGAAGGATGCAACTGGCATCAGGGAACAGGATGGGGAGTTTTAGGTGGCATAGACTCTGCCTTATTAAGGAACAAAACTAGTCACAATAAATAGTGACTTTACTGAAACAGCTCTATGATTTTCCCTTTCGGCTTTGGGAACTAATCAAAGGCTTCAAACAGATATATTACCTCAGTGGGAGAGACTTAATGAAAAAGACCATCAATTGATCACAGATGCACTTAATATAGTCCAACCCAATGTTCCTTTAGCTCTGACTTCTATCCAAGCTCAACTATGGATGCACTGATGACAGCTACAATCACAACGGAAGGCGAAAAAACCATTACTCATTGAAACTTGAGAGGTAATTTGGGATAATACAACTGAATTTCAAAGAAATTCCAGTTCTGCTGGTACTTAGTCAATTTTACCTATGATCCCATTAGCAGCACAGCTACAGCTTTTGTGTTAACAATACACAGTGCTTCACTATATGATATATACCCAGTCATTGCATTAGGATTAAACCACAACAGAACAATACTCATTGTCTGGAGTATAGAGTATGGGCCTGAAAAGATGGAAATAAATGGAAGACTACTGATGCCAACATGTGCATAAGATCAACAAGGATACATTTGTGAATGCAACACCATCAAAACCCAAGGCACTTGTTGTGACACCAAGCAAAATATTTTGCATTTTGAGATTCATCCTAACAAAAAATTGGAAACTGTGTATATTGGTAAATGATGCATTTTTATGAGACCCTCTTGTAATTTTGTATTTGTGGATAACATTACTGTAGACACAAGTAATGACTCTCATATTTGTGCTATGACTTTGTCAACACTATGAAATGTAATTTTAGTTACTCAGCTCCTATTGTATCCTATTAAAATATTAAAATGTAATTATACTCTGATTCAAGATTGTACCTGACTCCCATGGGTATGAACCTCAAGCTGGTAAAGAAATTATTACAGCACAAAGACCTGAGCTACTTGTTCAAAACAAACCCAAAAAAAATGGACTTTGTTTTACTGTCCATCACGATATGGAAGAAATAAATCACATGATGGAGTAGGTGAAGAAAGTGGTGGGACACCCTTTTTGGATGATCACTAAAAGCTACCAGAATTCTCAACAGAGCGCTTCACCCTGTTGTCATTTCATTGATGGTAACTCTTTTGGTTTTTGTTCTAATAATTATATTGTATGTTAAGGTTTGAAGAACTACCTATTAGCCTACTGGCTACCCTCACTAATACCAGATAACCACACACTAGAAATTATTAGATCATCTCCACTGTACAAAAGTGTGAAACATTCTCAAATTCTATTTGGATATCGTGAAGCTTCAGTGCTAGTCATGAGTGGATTATGTGGAAAGATGGCTGGGGTAAAATTAGAGGAAACCGAGAAGTTATAATCACATCCTAACAGAAGTTATTATAATGATATAGTCATTATAAGGTGAAGTGCAGTGGCTTTTTCTGGATGGAATGTAGGGAGCATGACTGAAAGCTATTCCACAATTATTCCCCCTACAAACAGCGTGCAACCTCAGGCACCTAAGGCAGATGAAATGAGGGCTGGAGCCAAGACAGCACAGCCAGGCACTGTTGAAATCCATGCAGGGAGGGTACTTTCCATCTGATAAACCACACCTGTCCACGATGGGAGATGGAAGATGTCTTGCTGTTGAACCTGCAACTAAGGTGAAATTGCTCTCTCTGGATGAACTTGGCTCATTATCATCTAATTGTAAAACTAACACAGACCTCCATTCCAAAGTTCAGAATCACAGAATATTCTCTGTTGGAAAACAAACAAAGGTTCATCAAGTCCAGCTCTTAAGTGAAGGCCCATGTGGGAATCAAACCCACAACTCTGGCACTATTAGCACCATGTTCTAACCAACTGAGTTAACCTCAAGTTACCTACCTCCAGGTAAGATCACCCCTCATCCAGCATGTGTTTTGCATTTTATTGACTGTATTTTTCTTTAAGAGCAAAGAGTAACAAAGTGTAACAAATTTAGTAACAAAGGTATAGTACCTCAAGCTCCAACTAAACATAATAGAATAATATAAAAATAAGTCAAGAATGGTGAAGTTAGGGAAGATTACATTGTAACTTCTGGGATCAGCCAACGAGGTGATGTCTTCCTCCCCAGAGGAATGCCTGTTACTAAGAACCTTACTCTATGTGTGCTTTATTAGGGATTTAATCTTGTCTGTATATTGGTCTGAACATATTTTTGCAGTCAGAAACAATCACTGGCAAGCCTTGAACCTTAACCTGTCACAGTTCTCTCTTATTAATAAAGAATGTTATTCCATAGTTAGAGTAGTCCTTCATGGACTCTGGCACTCACTGGCAGTGGGTAATATACTTGAATAAAGCGGGAAACCCCACTGAGGGGGGTCTCTCATGCTGTTGGTGTGTGTCCCTGAACAGGGCAGCTGAACCTCCCTCTGATCCAGCAGGACTATTCAGTGAAGGGGCCCTGAAACAGCGTGCTGAGGGGCTAGTTGGACACAAAGGTCTCAGCTTTCCCAGGGCACTGACAGACTAACACTAGGGGTTGAGGAAATCTTCCCTTTTCACATGACATCTATAGATGTGATTTCATCTGAACTAATAAACCTTCCTGCTCACTTGGGTTGCTACAAAGCAAAAAAGATGGGAGAGTTAGCCTGAAGCCAGCACTGACAATACTAAGCAAGAGATATGGAGCAACTTTTGAGCTTAGTTTAATGACTTCTGCATTGCTCCTCCAACTCTGAGGCATATCCTAGAATGGTCTGTTACTCTGGCACAGCGCTAAAAATCAACAAATTTCATGCATCTTTTCTTCAGGGAGATGTGCTGATTTTGGCTGGAGTAGAATCGATTTTCTTCACAGTGCCTGGCATGGGATACATTTTTGATTTGTGCTGAACAGAGTTGCTAACAGAGATGCTTTTGTTATTGCTGAGTAGGGCTTAGAGAGAGCCAAGGCCTTTTCTGCTTTTCATACTGACATGCTGGTGAGAGGACTGGGAGCTCCTGGGAGGAGACACAGCCAGGACAGGTGACCCTGGCTGACCAAAGGGATATTCCAGACCATGGGACATCAAACTCAGTATATAAAGACAGGAGCAAGAAGGAAAGAGGAGGAGACACATTTGGAATTATGGCATTTGTCTTTCTGAGTATCTATTATGTGTGACGGGGCTGCTTTCCTGGAGATGGTGAAGCAGTGAATTTTTTTTTTTAATTCCTTGGTCTGCTTGCATTTACAGCTTTTGTTTTCCCTATTAAACTATCTCAAACCAGGAGTTTCCTAGCTTTTGCCCTTCTGCTTCTCTCTCTGATTCCCCTGGTAGGGAGTGAGCAGGCACCTGTGCAGAACTTTGTTGCTGGCTGGAGTTAAACCATGACAAGCTAAAAATCTTTAGTACCTGCAGAGCCAGGAAATCAAGCTTGACTCAGAGTGAACCTACTCCTGGAAAGGAATTTCTAAGCACTGTGCAGAAAAATCTAAACCCATGGAACTAATTATTTGGGTACAGTAACTATAAGTGGACAATACTGAACTGTAATCAACTCTGCACAAGAACAACTAATTCTCCTATAATCCACAGGGCTGAGGAATGAACTAGCAAACCCTTGACTAACTCTGCAGGAATCATCTTTGATCTGACTAAGCCAAGTAGTGGCTACATGCCATTCAGCCTAGTTTCACGTTTCAGGATGTACATTGTTCCCAGTTCATTCCATGAAGTATTGAAGTATGAAGTATTTTCATCCATTACTCAAAATACGAAACATAAATACAGAATTTATTCTATGGATAATAGGTCACTATCATTCATTCTTCTTAGACATGTTTTGAGTAGTAGAGACTACCTTGAAGATAAGCACTATCTGCATATTATCTAGAAACTGGTACAGTTTGGTTATTCTTAAATGGCAGTTTTTGTTACAGGACAGCATGAATCATATGAAACCAGGTAAAGCTCTCCACGCTGACTCTCAGAAAAACAGGGAAGGTTTTATTATTGTATTTGCAATAGTGGCCCTGTATTCTAGATGAGAAACATGAGAATCACAGCCTACTATTAGGAATTCTCTCTTTTCTTATTCTATACTACTGGATCATCAGCAAGCCCAGTGCAGGGTCTATTTAGAAACAGCTTTAAAAGAAAGGCCTCTAGCAGGAGCTTATTCTTTAAACAACTTTGATACCGCACCTGTGTTCTGCCCTGCAAACTTGGAAGACAGGCAAATTTTCACAACATGTCAGCACTATGTCCTTCAAAGACAAGAGCTAGACAGTCAGAGGGAAAGTGTCTCTGAAGTATAAATTCATTTATTAAGTCAGGAACTCTGAATCATATTCCAAATACCTAAAGATACATATAAACTGTAGATATTTAGTTACAGTAAGCATTTTAAACATACTAGGAATCTTTATGAATACTATGAATAAATAATTGAGGAAAGAAACCTACTAAGTTTATTTAAGCAATAATAATCATAAGTCTGTCATTTAGAGCAGTGCCACACAAAATCCACTAACAAAATTTATGCTTTGAGTGGTAAGAAATAGAAGACGCATCTATGCAAATTAACACCTACTCAAGAAACAGACAACCAACTGACCATCCTCCTGAACAGAATCTTCAAGGATGGACCATTTCTACTGACCAAACTAAAGTTAATGATGGCCTGGTTTTAGCACAGGTTTGACAGCTTTTATGTTGCATCTTCTTAGCATTAATTTCTTCAATTTGCTGCATCTGTTTCAGAATTCATTTCTGTTTTGAGATTTGGGAATGTATAGCCATTATATGTTCTTAACTACAATTTAAAAAAAAAAACCGTGCAAGAAGCCCAGCCATCAACACTTGCCCTATTAGCTATGCCTCTATTTGCCTTTTTCTGTCTTATGATCCCAGATATTGTTAAGGCCTTTTATTGTTACAAATCTGTTCTGTTCTTGTATACCTGACTCATGAAGATTCTGACTTTTAGACCTCAAATGATTTGTAGAGTGGGAAAAAATAGGGGTAAAATGCAGCTACCAATCTTTTACAAAGTAGAATATCTCTTACTCTGAGTCTTAGGTGAAGTTCTAACCTACTTAGACAAGGATATTATCCAAGTAAAGGAAAGAACAGCTTCTTCTAGAAGACTTAATGTCTGTAACGGAAAAATTAGTATTGACTGCAGGGACAGCCTGACAAATCAATAAAAGCTTTGACTCCTTATAAAGATTACAAACAGCATGGTAAGTTCTTTAGAAAAATACATCCCATGTGTTCAGTAACACATCTGTCTTCATTCAAATGTGTTCTTAAGAAGTTTTGTATAAATCACTTCTGTACCTGCTGAACACCTGATGAATTAAAAATAGCTACTATTAAAGCTGGAAAGAGAGAGAGGGGAAATAAAACAAACAACTGCAAATAGTTATTAGATTTCTTTTCCAAACAGATGAAAATGATTACGCAAATAATTGCATAATAATCCTACCTAAAAGTATATTTAATCAAATATATGTATTATATATATTTGGTGGATACAGGGAATATTTCTACAGCAGTATCAAAACTTCTTTCTCAGTTACTGGCACAGAGGCACCAAATTTCAACATGAAACAATAAGAAAACTCACAGGTGAGAAATTATGAGTTAGAGGAAGGGGGGTTCCCCCCCCCCCTTCTTTTTCTAGTGTTAAAATATGAGGTTAGAGTACTAGGTCTGACTTCTTTTTGTGTCTACAGCAACATAAGACTGTTTAATTTTAGTTTCCATATGAGTACAACTGATATCCTTAATTTTAACTTTTGAAACTTCTATAGATTTTCTCAAACAATACCAGTCACCGTACATATATTGTAACTATTAGAGCAGACAAATCAAGAAGAAACAATTAGCTTCTGCTACTACTCTTCAAAGATTTCTGGCAGTATTTTCTATAGCCTTTTTATCCTAGAAATAAGAACAGACATTAATTTACAAGTTTAATTCTAGCCACACATGAGCTATATCATGTACTTTTAAAAGACTTTCGGAGTACTTACCTTCCAACAGAAAAAAGTGCTTTACATGTGTAACTTGGTTTCCTGGTCAAGTTTTCAAGGTCATAAAGTACAATAACACCATCTGATCCACCAGATAACATGCTGAAAGTATTAATAAAACACAAAACTTAAAACACTCATAATCTCAATATGCTCAATACAATAGTGTTCAACAAGACAGCAAATCCACAGTACCAAAACACAGTGAATTACTTATGCAAATTTTTACCAACCAAAGTATATACTTACTATCTTCCCTCAATAGGTTCAATATCAAGGGTGTTGATACCACTTCCATGTATTCTTTCCACATCTCTATCTTTATTTAATTCCAAACTTAGAACCCTACCCACAAAAAAAAAAAAAAAAAAAAGGAAGAGAGATGAACCATAAGAACAGAATTATTAAGTGTTATTATGTAGCTCTGAATAGCTGAAACCTAGTTTCATGCTTCTTCAATGCACTTAACTCATCCTTGCCAATTTTTTTCAAAACTACACAATACAGAGACAGAAATATGTTTTGTGAAGTTGGCAGGAAAAAATACTTAGTTGTTTGGAAGGCAAGAGAGAAATACATATGTAAAATGGGCTCAAATAAAAATACATATGTAAAATGGGCTCAAAACTGTATTTGGAGTTAACATATTAAACAAAACCTGGAATGTAATTTGAAAACACTAAGCAAAAGTGTAATTAAGAAGGTTGCAACCACCACAAATATCTGCTACTTCGAAGCTTCATCATCTAGTATACTTTCAGGCTTCATCCTGCTTGGAACTACAGACACCTAGTGGACAAAATAATTTAGTTTATCAGGTTTACAGTACCTCCTTTAATGAAATGAAGTATGTATGCCACATTTTCTGTAATACTAAACAAAAGCTAGGCTACTCCCAATGGTGAAGCTTCCAAGACAACCTTTTCTGACCGGCAATTCTTAGCTTGTATTTTTAAATACATTATTATTCAATAGTCCAAAAAGGAATATTCTACTTCATTAAATAATACTACCTGATATAAAATTTAGCCTTGTAACATGATCTCCATTTTGTACATGTACCATGGCACCATTTTGTACAAACCACAATACCACAACAAAAACCTGACTAAGTAGGAAACTGAAAAGCTGTGATGCAAAGTGCCCCTACTCAGCTTCAGCTCAAGTGGAACAAAATCCTAATGTGAGAACCTTGTAGGCTGTGTAGGCAGCTACAGGCAGGCCCCCAACAACTGTCTGTAGACATGCTATAAAAGCAGCAAATCATTTAAGATCTCTTAAACTATGTGAAATATAATTATGCAAGAGTTCACCTAGAATAAGAATTCTGACATATACATCTTTGAGCTCCAGATGGAATTTTAAGAAGCAAGAAATCCCCCTGTGGAAATATGTTAAAACATATGACTTCAAAATGTAGCTATAAATAAAATCCACTTAAGACTACAGATTTTTCTTTTCTAAATCAAAGGTAAGAAGTTTAGGAAAGGAAATGCTGAGTAGAAATTGTCCAAGTAAGGTTTAGTCCACTTGGTGCATTACCATTCTTAACACTGAATGCTACATGAGTGCTGAGGGCACAGAGGGACATAACTGTGTTGCCAAAATACAGCCAGAAAAAAAGCTTCCTGAACTACCAAAATTAATTTCAATCTTAAATATTTGTCTTACAATGATACAGCGTCATAAAGCCATAAATCACCAACATAGATCCAGAAGTTGGATACGGATCTGGACTAAGGTAGACTTTATTGGATTTATCTTGAAATATATATGCAAAGTAGATTCTCTGATACTCTACAATTATCACATTATAACCCTTGGGAGGAATATTAACAATCCGTCTATGCTGCCACCCCCACTTCCCAAAAAACTGCTACGAAAACCTCTACATCTAACTTTCTGCAACCTGCCAAAAGGCCGGGTTTGGGAAAAGGAAGGACAAGCAGCTGAGAGCACACGAGCATTCCAAACACCTATTTCCTCACAAGCGGAGCACGGCCGCACGCAGACCGAACCCCTGCGTGGAACCCAACCGATAGAAGGGCAGTAACTCAGCGGTGCAGGGAGTGAGGTACAGCTTACTGCGCTGTGCAACTCCGCCCAGGGCTGAGTACACAAACACACGGGCTGCGGACCCACCCACGCCACCACAGCCCCGCGGGGCACTCCGACACGAGGCGGTGGGCGCGTCGCTCCGCCGCCCCGGCCCCCGCGCACAAGGGGGCTGCGGCACTGCAACCCCTCACCCCGCCCCGGGCCTCCCCAGTGCGGGCCGGGCAAACGCAGCTTCGCGGCAGGGCGGAGCCAGGGCCTGCCGCTCCGGGGCCTCCCCGCGCAGGGTCACCCGCCCCGGCCCCGGTACCTCCGGGTGCGCTCGGCCCGGCGCAGCCGCGCGGGGTCGTCCAGCCCGGCCTGGCGAGCGGCCATGAGCCCCAACATGGCGGGAGGGCCCGGCCCGCTCCCCGCCGCGCCGCCATCTTGTGGCGGGCGGCGCCAATGGGCAGCGGCGTTGCTGGCGGGCCCCGCGCCCATAGGCGGGAGCGGGGCGGGCGGGGCGGCGCCGCGCCTGGGCGGGCGCGAGGTAGCGCGGCCGGGACGCGCTCCGTGTGCTCCCGTGGCCGTGTCCCGCTGTCTGTGGGCGGCGCCGCGGCTTTGCCGTCGGGATCCCGGCATGAGCCGCGCCTGGCAGGCTCTCCGCGCTCTGCGGCTGCGGCTCGTGGGGCCTGCCAAGGAGCTGGTGGGCACGGACCAGTTTGGCAACAAGTACTACCGGGTGCCCAAGCACGAGAGCCGCGCAGGTACGCACCGGGGCCGCGCCCGCGGCTGCAGGCGGGCGCAAGGGGAGCCCTGCCCTGCGCCCCACTGGCCTCTCACCCGCCCGCCGCTGTCCGCAGCCGGCGGGGCGGCTGGACGGCGGCTGATAAAAAATTATAGTGGCTGAATTGTGACTGAAAGTGCCCCGCATCGGGAAGCACGTGCGGGTTTCTGGTGCTCTAACGCCAGAAAAACCATAAAGCTGGAGGGTTTCAGAGCGCAGCCTATACTAGATAGGTAGGCAGCAATTTTCTACTCTTCCTCGGAGCGCTTCTGCATAAGCTTTTGAAAGCTGGAGTCTTGAGAAGGGCAATGGAGCGGAGGAAGGGTCTGGAGCACAAGTCCTGTGAGGAACAGCTGGGGAATCTGGCGTTGTTTATCCTGGAGAGAAGGAGGCTTAGGGGGTGACCTTGTCACTCTCATCCTCTGAAGGGTGTAGCCAGGGGTCGGCCCCGTGTCTCGGGCAACCAGTGGCACAAACCAGAGGAAATGGCCTCAAGTTGCACCAGGGGAGGTTCAGGTTGGACATCAGGAAGAATTTCTTCACAAGAAAGGGCTGTTAAATTTTGGAACGGCCGGCCCAGGGAAGTGGTGAACCGGTTCATCATCCCTGAACATGTTCACAAAACAACTGGACGTGGCACTTAATGCCGTGGTTTAGTTGACATGGTGGTGTTTCGTCAAAAGTTGGTTGCACTTGATGATCTCAGACGTTTTTTCCAACCTAATTGGTTATGTCATTCTGTTAAATTGATTTGTACATGTACCTTTATTGCACTCCTGTAGAAAATACTTTTCTAGGTTTCTGCCCATGTTCCAGGAATCTGGACGCCTTTATTCTCTGGATATGCTACATTATAAATAATTCATGGTGGGCGGGTTCCCTGAAGATGGTCAGGTACACATGCTAAAATGTTTTATAGTCCTCTTTCCCCTCCCTGCACAGGCTTGTTTATCTGCTTGCTTTTCCCATTCTTCTTTTTCATCTTTGGTATCAAATTAAAAGAAAGCTTTTTACAATTCAGCTTTACAAAATGAAATTTGACATACTGAAGAATAAGATCATATCTTCCGTGGGATCATTCACAGTCAGTCATCTCCCTTTTTCTTTTTCTTTTTCTGTGTAAATAGAGAATAGGAGAGTTCATATAGGAAGTACTTCTGCTACAATTTTGTGAAAATACTACTTGTAAAAAATTTTGCTTATTTTCTGTGTATTTGTCACTGTGCTTTAGCTTGATCTAAAAAAAACTGTAAGCATCAGCAGAATGACAGAACTCTGAAAGAAGTAAATATGCCTTTGCTAACAAAAAAGAAATTAATGTGGTTTTTTTAATGAAAGTGTTCAAACGTTGCTTTTTATTCTGTTGATTTATTCTGTGTTACAGTGGTTGACAGTACTCACTGTTAGACATACTTAACCATGAGATGTGGGGTTTAACATTACTCTTTAAGGAGAAAGGGAAATAAGTAGCCTGAAAGCAACATCAGGCTTCACAAAAATTCTGAAAACAGATAGGAAATGTCCTGTGAATGTCTTATGAAGAGTCTGTGAAAACTCACAAAGGACATACCATAGCTGTAACCTCTTCCAGTGGTTCAAAGAACAAGTACAAATTACCCTAATGTGGATGAAGACCAGGAAGTATAGCAATAAATTAACTGGGCTAAATAATAAATTTTTAATGACTATAAAAGGAAAAACAGACCCTCCATGAATCATGTTAACTGGTATGAGTGCTGGAAAAATGGAGGAACAAGTAATATCTTCCAAGTATATTCACAAGGTAGTGAGTGAAAACTGATGTGAAATTGTTGGTTTGAGAAGGTAGGTTTGTGTCAATTTTTTTTTCTGCTTGGGCAACACTTGATTTTTTTTTAGACCTATTTGTGTGCTAAATTTAAGAATATGGGTTACAGATTTGCTGTGCAGGTGCATAGCAGACTAGCAGCTGTTTTTGGAATATTCTGAAATGCTACCCTGTCAGATGCAGGGAATCCACCAGCTGCCTGTCGAAGGCAGAATTACTCAAAAGTTTATATGAAGCATTGGGATGAAAAACAATAAAGTATTTATTTATATATTTATTACATTTGAAGGTCAAACTGTGCAGGAGGAAATGAGAACTAGCTGTGAGCATCTCATGGCAAGTCACTGTCAAACTGTCATAAAATTCAACTAGGGGATCCCAGGTAGGCTGGGATCAAGACTGACCTGTTAAGAGAGAAAACATGTGATTTATTGGTTAAAGGGTTCTGAGAACACGGATTTACACAACTGACAAATTTTCTGTATTATAGCATGTATCAAAGTATGGTGCTGTTACTGATTTCATTTCTGTGACCTCTTGATTTGGATGCCCATTTTGTTCCTCCATTTCTAGCTGACAGACTGTCGTCCACTTTCCTTACAAAATGGACTTCCTTGTGAATGTTCATTATTGTTTTAAGATACAGTTCTCCCTGACCTTTGTTGTTTGGAGTTAACTGGATGTAGGAGAGTCTATTTTCCCCACACATTGGTGACTCATTTCCACTGTAATTTATGCCTTCTGTGAATGGCCATCCTTGCGGTGTCAGTATAGAAACGATACAAGGTTTCATCTGTTCCAGGGCAGGAGAGTATGCCAGTTACCCCTCAGGCTTGTGGCTGACGGGAAAAATCTTTCTGACACTAGTGAAGTGATTACAGATGGTTGCAGCCACTGCCGTGAGTGATGGTAACTAACTGCCTCTCACAACATTTTTGAACAGCATCCTGTGCTGTACAAACAGGGTCACACCTGGCATTTGTGGGCTTCAATAACCTTGTGAAGAAGTTTAAAGATATGGATGGCAAAGGTAATAAAAATTGAGGAAGGTCTGTAGAAGTTAAAATGTACACAGAAAATTTCTGACAGTTTGTTTTTAAAAGAAATTAGGAATTTAAAAGTGCTGGGAAAGCAATGCTCTCTTTTCAAGTGTTGGACAGCATTATTTGTTGTACGTTAGGAAGATCTGCTGCATATATAATTCATAGCTCACCCAGTGTCCTAACCGTATAGAGACCAGTGCAGGATTGGAGCAACACAGGAAAGAAAATGAGTTGTAGAGGAAACCAGTGAGATGTTGTGTGCAGTTTTCACTGCAAGGTCGCTACAGTGTGTCTGCAGTGTGCTTTGCTGTCTCCTCTATGGATTTAGGAAGGACTGAGTACCTCTATCACAGTGCCAGGCCTGATGTGCTTGATCCCTTTGTACTGTACTGGATCAAAACAGAAATAGTGGAGCATGTGACAAAACAAAGAATTGTTTTATTTCTGTCTGTTGTGAATTGTGCTATTCTACACTGAGTTCAGGGTCCAAACCACTTTTGAAACCAGAGGCCTTGTCTGTAGGAGGGAGTAGTAGGAACAGGTCAATGTATACTCGTGGTTGATACTGAGTTTCCTTACACCTTCATCATCTGTGATTCAGAGAGTTTGCTTTTTAAATTTAGTCTGTTTCCTAGGAATGAGTATCTGCAATATAGGCTTTGGAAAGCTCAAAGGGGTACAAAATCTTTAGGTATATGCTGCAGGTATGTCTTTCACTTTGCCACAGCACTTAATATGCTGTTATTTTTTGAGATGTTTTATAAATGAGGATTTCTTCTTAAAGAAAGCAAGTTGTGCACTCAAAAAGTACGTTGAGATCCAAATCAGCACATGGTAAATAAAGACAGTACAGGATTAACTACAACAGCACACTTGCTATGATTCAAGTCATGATAGTAGATGTATATTATATAGGATTATATTATATAGGGTATCACCAATATCCTAAGGTCTTGAATGTCTGGGTCAAACTCAAGGTGTAGCGACTTTACCCTGAGTCCACCTTTACCTCTGTCATCATAAGGAAGTCACCTTCCTGATTTTGCCTGTCTCTGAGTAATTAGGCTCTTAGGAGAAGAGCCAGCAACTTGAATAGGTTTTGTTGGGATGAAGGGAATAATTGTGGAGATTAAAGAAGTGCAAGTGCTGATCTTAATGTGTTTTGCCTTCATTCAAAATATTCTGATGGGTAATAGTAAAAAGATACGAATTTGCAAGAGTATTGTAATTTTCTGGGGTGAATATAGAAAGGATTGGCCTTTTGAAGTGGAGGGGAAGACAGATGTAAAATAATGCTGTTTCAGTCAGGTTGTCTTATTTCTCTTGAAAGAGTGAAAGTGAATGTTTAAAGTCCCTAGACTGTAAGAGTAAGAAGTCATTAGATTCAGTAAAGAAAGTAATGGCTAGAAATAGAAAAAGAGTTGAGAAAAATTTGAATGCCAATATAGGGGGGAAAGATCCTAAAAAAGTAACTGTACTGTCAAAAAGAATATGGGAGAATTCAAAATTAGAGTAGTTAATTTCCTGAAATTATGAAGCTTGAGACAGGGTACACTAATGTTTATCATGAACTTCTATTTTCAAGTGGGGAAAACATCATCTTGAAAATCAGGTCACACCTTCAATGTAGTGCAATGGGCTTATTTGAATGTAAAGATGATTCTGTATTTAATGACATTCTGTAAGTGGTGGGTTTTTACAAGTTCACCTTAAAGTGATGACAGCGATCAAATACAGCTACACCAAGCTTGTCATGAGAGGAACATCCGGCATAACTCGTTAACTCTGAAATAACTCTTCAGTTGGTTGTGGTAAAAGGTGGGAATAGATAGCTGAGTTGTAGTGATTGATGACTCCTTTTAGTATCTTGGACAAGTATTTCACTAAACAGACTAGATTTATCAATGTAAGTAATTTTTTTTTCTTATTAAATAACATACTGCCAGGGTATTGCCATAGCTTTTGTACATGATTAATTGTTCTTGCAGTAGAACATGGAGTGATACTTTAAGTGTTTGTATATTTTTAAATGAAAAACAAATTCCTCATACAGTTTATGCATTTATTACAACAAAATGTATCTTGCTGGAAATAGCTGATTCAATTTTCCATTGAAAATAATTTATAAAGACTCTTAATAACAATTTTAGTTTAAAAATGCAGGAAGATAAAGGGCCCTAAATACTTAATATCTGGCATATAATTTTTTCTTCAAAAGGCTGATTAATGAGCAGGTTATATTTAAACTTTTTCAGTATCTTCATTTGCACTCTTATGTATTGTAATGATTAAGAGTTAAAATGAGCACTGTAAAGTACCATCGTATGCAAATTTTTATAAGAACAGTAGGTCATCATCAAGGGGTCAGTTTATTTCAAAGATTACGTAGGAGTGTTGTAAGCATGGCTTGAAAGTTCTCTTGAGGGGAACAGCAGACTAAGTTTTGATTTGATTTGGACCTTCAGCTTACCAGGAATTGCTGGGAAAAGTATGAAGCATTCTGTATTCCATAGGTTTTCATATGTTGCACAGGCTCTGCCTTTGGGACTAAATGTAGCCTAAGCTTCTGATGCTATGAGCTTTAAGAAGGAAAGTGGTAAGTTAAATTTTCTCGGCACTCTTATCAAATACTGCTGAGAAATACATGTACCATTGAGAAATACATGTGGCATTACCAAGTTTCAGTGGTAAATTTGGTTGCTAATAATTGAAGCAAGCACTGATTTCTGTGGGAAACATTTTCTTCATGTGAAATGCCCACTCATATTTGCATAAGCCTGTATCTTGTGCATGAAATTCTCAACGAACCAGAAATGCATAAATAAAGAAGAATTTGTATAAGGAAAAATACTAGTATTCAGTTGCATTATATATATGAATTGTCTTATATCTGACTGAATCCAGTCTTTAGTTGAAGTATGTACATTTTTTTAATGAAAATTTTTTTGAAAGATTTAAGGTTCTGTTGAGACTAAAGGATTCCTCCATGGTAGTTTTAGTTGCTCCTTGTTTCCTGTTTTAGGCAGTGGCCTGCCACCTTCCTGTGCATCAGAAGTTAAGAGTAGAATTTCAAGTTTCCTTCCAAATGTTTTATAAAACACAGCCTTTTATTGAAGACTAGACTGAAACATTCCTGTAATGCTTTATGATGAATGGCAGAGAGTGGAAGAAGCAACAAATCTCCAAAGCATATCTTCAGAGACAAAAGCTATGGTTTTCTTCTGATTCTGAATGTTAGCGTCCTTGCTAACAGGAATGAAATCTGAGGAAGAGACAGAAACTGGTTGTGATTGTATGAAGCATTTGTAAGCTGATTATTGAGAATTGCAGATAATTGTACATCATATTACTGAACATAAAAAGGATTTCTCAAGTTAGTTTTTCACATGTTGGTGGAAAGCTAATAAACTTTAGTTTTTCATGTCTAATGTTAATATACTAATGAAATACAGAATTCGAATTTTGATTCATGAATAGAAAACCAAATTTTAAAAGGTCACATTATCTTGGTTATAGAAATAATTCTATTGATAAAGTGTGGGTTCTTTTTCCAGACAGGGATGGACCCCACAGCAATACCTGGCAGTTAGAGGTTTGTCCAGGTGGTGGCAACATTGTTTCAAAAACAGAAGAACAGCAAGTACTGACAGCTCTCTTGAGTATTCCTTTATGGAGAGATTATAGAATACAGAAACATAGTTCTAAAATAATTGTGTGCATGTTTGGACAGAAATAAAATTTGCACTGCAGACTGCTAGTTTCTAGAATGGTAATACTGGAATGACAAAATAGCTTTTCAGTCTGGGTGTTACTTTATGTAGCAAAGCAATTACACTTTGAAGAGCTCATTGCAGATTATAAAAGCATTAATATTTGAAAAACTTGTGTTTGTTTGTAGTGATATAGAATCATAAAGGAATGAAAAAGACGTTCAAGTTCATTTAGTATAACCTTTGACCAAACACCATGTCAACTAAACCATGGCATTAAGTGCCACATCCAGTTGTTTTGTGAACATGTTCAGGGATGATGAACTTGTTCACCACTTCCCTGGGCCGGCCGTTCCAAAATTTAACAGCCCTTTCTTGTGAAGAAATTCTTCCTGATGTCCAACCTGAACCTCCCCTGGTGCAACTTGAGGCCATTTCCTCTGGTTTGTGCCACTGGTTGCCCGAGACACGGGGCCGACCCCTGGCTACACCCTTCAGAGGATGAGAGTGACAAGATCACCCCCTAGGCCTCCTTCTCTCCAGGGTAAACACCCCGAGCTCTCTCAGCTGTTCCTCACAGGACTTGTGCTCCAGACCCTTCCTCCGCTCCATTGCCCTTCTCTAGAGAGCCACTCCTGCCCCTCAGTGTCTTTCTTGCAGTGACGGACCCAGAACTGGACACAGCACTCGAGCTGTGCCCTCAGCAGTGCCCAGCACAGGTGGACAATCCCTGCCCTGCTCCTGCTATTGCTGCTCCAGGCCAGCATGCCATTGGCCTTCTTGGCCACCTGGGCGCAGCCTGGCTCACGTTCAGCTGCTGTCACCAGCATTCCCAGATCCCTTTCTACTAGGCAGCTTTCCGGCTATGCTGCTCCAAACCTGTAGTGCTGCATGTGGTGTTTCTGTGATCCAAGAGCAGGACCTGACACTGGGCCTTGTTGAACATCACAGCATTGGCCTCCGCCCATGATCCTGCCTGTCCAGGTTCCTCCAAGAGATAACGCTCCTACCCTGCCTGGTGTCATCTGCTAACTCACTGACAGTGTATTCAATCCTCTCATTGAGATCATCAGTAAGGAAACTGAACAGGGATGGCCCCGGTATGGAGCCCTGAGGAACTCTACTCATGACCAGCCACCAGTTGGATATAAGTCCACCACCACTCCCTGGGCTCAGCTATCTGGACAGTTTTTAGCATCATAAGTGCATCTGTCCAAGCATTTTGAGGAGGTTGCCATAGGACACAGTGTTGAAGGCTTTACTGAAGTCTGAGTACATAACATCCACAGCCTTTCTCTCATCCACTAAGCAGCTCACCTGGTCATAAAAGGAGATCAGGTTGGTCAAGCAGGACCTGCCTTTCCTAAACCTATGCTGGCTGGACTTGATCCCCTCATTCTCCTGCATGTGCTGCATGAGAGCACTCATGATTATCTGTTCCATATGTTTTTCTTTTTAGCTGCCAGAAGCAAACTGGCAAGAGGCATGGTATGTTAATCTCTGACTTGAAAAACCAGGAATAGCAATAAGTAGTCATGCAGACAGGTAGTAACTTGCATATTATCTGGCAGCTGCTATGGCCGGGTTTGATCTTCAGTGTGTGTATTAGTATTAAACTGAGATGCTGATCTTGTTGAATTCTGCCTGCTACTATTAACATTCATGTGCTGTACATTTGTAAGTTAATTATTGTGCATTTGGCTTGAAAAGCTGTTTTGATTCTTTCAGTAGAGGTGTGTGAAGAGGTAATGGTTTGAGTGGGTATCTTTTTTTAGGTTTCTCCAATTACCAAAAAATCAGACAGTAAAAAAAAAAAAAAATTCCTTGTGTTAGTAACTCTCTTCTACAGTATATATAGAGAAAAAGGTGGTGTAATGCTAGGAAGATAGGTGTTTTTAATATGTGGAAAAATCAGACCTGTGTTTTAGTCGTGGTGGTTTGAACAGCTGACACCTATAGAGCTGAGATTAATAGGGCTGAGTGTGTTGCAAACATAATCATTATATCAATCAGGATTGTTGGCATATCATCATGCCTGCTTTGTGACAAAATTCCATGCCTTTTAGTTTCATTATTCTGAAATAAAGGAGAGTTCAACTTTTCTGGTTCCAAGGGAGGAAAAAAATCTATCATTAATATGCATAAAAAGAACAAATCACCTACTATGTGTGAAGTTTTAGGGTTTGAAATCACGTTGGGAAATGAAAGAACAGATTTTACAGAAGAGAGTGCAAGTATATCACTGGAAGGTACAGGGAACTTTTTTTCTAATATGTGTGCATAATTAATTTCAGTGCATTGTTTACATGAAATTGGATAAACAAGATTGTAAATACTGTGTACATGTTTTTTTACTTGTGATTCTGATGTGAAAATTTGCAGTGTCCATTTTTGCTGATATCTAATTTGGTGTATCTTTTTTTAGGAATAGTTTGTTACTGTAAAATAAGAATGCAAATAAAATTAAGCAATTAAATAAAAGTGGTGGGGCTACCCACCAGTGGTGTCATTTTAAAAGAGGAGCTAAAAGGACAAAGAGCTTAACAAAAGAGTGCAGTTGAGAAACCATGAGATTAAAAATAGCTGAGTAGTAATGTTGGTATGCTACCCTATGGGCCACTGTAACTTTTTAAAGATCTCATGAAGAATAGAGAACGTGGTAAAGAATTAGGTCTTTCTTCTGCTTTGTGCAAAAAGTTTGTGTTCTTTATAAATCTTTAAAATAATGAAGTTTCTGTCACCAGAGGCTTTATAGTGTTAAGGTCAGGTTTGCCGATACAAGAACTGCTTTGCTTTGAGGAGAGGGAAGAATCAGTTTCATACTCATGGTCTGGGCACAGGGGTTGCACAGAAAGGAAGAATATCAAGAAATGAGTGTGACAGGTTGAGGGAGTGGAAATTATGAAACAGGGACAAAAGATCTTAAATTCTAAATGTCCCTTGTTTATGGCCTTGTGTGTATGAATAACAATATGTTATTTCATCCTTTTGGAAGTGAAGGGATTTGACCAGCCTCTTTCAACTAGATGATCTGGAAACACCGTCAGCAGGAATTGCAGTCAGTAGGAAATTTAGAAGAGATCAAAGGGTGGATTCTGACATACTTCTGCAGGCAGTGCTCAGTGCTGTAGGAACTGAAACTCATCAGCTTTGGAATTATTAAGCACGTGTACTGATTGATATTTTGTGTCTCTAAGAGGGGTATCAAACTTCAGGATGAAGAAAAGTTAGTGCAGACAGGAAGTTACTACAAACAGGAAGATAGAATGGAAAGATACATAGCAATATGCAGCAGAATGTCCACTGAACATAAAATCCACTATAGATGAAAAAGAAATGCTTCTTCAAGAAGTCTATGCAGCAGTGGGGGAAGATGTTGGAAAATTCTTTTAACTTTAGCACAGTAGCGTATGACCCCGGTATTCATGGTTAGTGCTTAGTTTTGTACGACACAGCGCTTAGTACAAATACCAGACATCAGTGTGGCCTTGTGCTAACTCCCTGTTGTGACTAATAAGTCTTGTGACACCTAATGCTTTATTATTAATTTATATTAGTGATTAATATGTACTAGTTGATGTCTTAGTTTTGAGAACAGAGAGTGCTGGAATAAAGAATGATAAGAGAAGTGCATCATGACCTGACCATGTATTTGAGATACTCTTCAGGAAAGAATATTCTTCAGAAGATCCAGGACCATAAAAGGGAGTTTTGAGGAATGGGATGTTCCCAAATGACCACAAGAAGACCGTCAGGAGCCTTGTAGCCAGATAAATTTGGGCTACAGGGAAGTCTCTGTTTTGGCGCCTGGAAGACCCTCTTACTCTTGTTTGCTTTACTATGGTGTCTGCAGAGTTTTACCTCTAACATATTCTCACTCTTCTGTGTTTACAATTCATCTATGCAGTAACATTATTTTTCTTCCTTAAGTACGTTAAATCAGAGGTGCCACCAGTGTTGCTGATAGGCTTGGCCTTGGCCAGTGGTGGGTCCGTCCTGGAGCTGTCTAGTGTTGCCTCTGTCAGACGTGGGGGAACTTCTCACAGCTTCTCAGGGAAGAGAAGTTTTCTGTAGCCATCCCCTCCACTAACAGAACCCAGCCACAAAAACAATCGATATAGATATAGCTAGAGCAGTGACTTTTTATTATGGTCAAGAATACCCCGAATTAACAGTTGTAACAGAAAGATATACAATGTAATGAAGGAATTCAAATAAGCAAATTGAGGTCTTTCATATCATGTTTTGCTCCAGATTATAATGTGCTATCCAAAGACTGGTAGCAGTAAAGGTGAAGGTTCTGCCTAAATCAGGAGAGGAATTCATCCAGGAGTATAATTCATGTTCTATTCATTTAAAGGTTAGTTATGAAGATTGATAAGTAAATTTACTACTGTATTGTTAAACTTAAGTCAGCTGAATCTTGATATTGTTTCTCTGACTGTACCATGCATAAGAGAGGAATTCAAAGTCTTGTCTTAATTCTGCATCTTCAGTACAATAATTGATACTCAGAGGAGACTGCTGGCTGCTTCTGCTCTTTCTCCTGTAAAGCATACCTACTGATTAGGAACAGGGAATAAAGTTCCCAGGCACTCAGAATGTTAAGATCTGTGTTTTCCAGTAGGGCTACTGGCAGTTGTCTGGAGCAGATGCATACAGTAACAGAGCACTAAAGGAGCACTCACCCCCGTGACCAAACATCACGAATTATTTAATTTTTAAAGAAAAACAACTGTTTTTCTAACTGCTAACAGTAGCAGTTATGGGGGAGGAGGTGAGGGAACACACACAAAACCATAGGGAATGTTAAAGACCTTGCAACTAAGGATAGTAGGTGTTGTCTACTTGACAGTCCTGCACTCTTACGCCAAGTGGTCCTTGCTACTACATTTGCAGACTAGCACAAGGCCAGCCAGTCACAGCAAGTTCAGTGTTAGCCTAATTTGTTTGTATCTAGCAGCTTTTCTTGTTTTCCTATCAACAAGCTTTCATTTTGTGTTGAAAGAAACTAAAAAACAGATAAGCTTGCTTCATGCACAAGAGCTTCATAGCTGTATGAGAGTTGTGAAAGGTTCAGGCAGAGTAAGAGAGAAGCCTCAGAGCTGGTTATTACCAGGAGACTGCAACGACTGTTTAAATATGCCTGAAAAGTGCTAGAGTTGATGTTTAGCCATCAGACCTTATATACTTGTACTTTAGAAGTGGTGGCTTTTACCTCTATGTTAGCTACAGTGCTGGTTAGTGTAGTTACCACAATATTGAAACAGCTAAAGCCTCAGATCCTCCAGAAACAGTAAAAAAAATTTGGTATGGTGCCAACAACCTCTAATTGTGAAACTATGAATGTTTCAGATATAGTGACACAACTTTCATAAGCAGCTGTATCTTTTCCTATATGTAGTCAGTTAGGAAATGTTCATTAATAAATGATGACTTAATTGTGGTCAGAATCATCTTTATGTTTTCTCTTTTACTACATAAGGCTTTTAAAATGCAGACTTTAAATGGTTTTCCATAAGAAATGAGACAAAACTTATTATTTTGAAATCAATGACAGAATATCTGTTATCTTCCAGAATCTCACTTTTTGCCATTTTTGCAAAATATCTATTGAGAGAGTTCTGTATTTAAATGGCTAATTTAATGCATGTGGTGTGTTCTGGTGTTTAAACCAATGTATAGACACAAACTGTAACATTGAACTCTAAAATTGCCAAAAATTAAACTGCTAATGGTCTCATTTTCTGCAAAACTACTTGTCTACAGTAAAATTATCATCCATATTTATTTGTGTGATAAAGTAAATCTCTGATTTGAGTTAGTAGAGTCTAGTACTCATTACAACTACTTCTAATATTCATTACAAGTGTTTGTGCAGCCTTGTGCTAAGTTTGTTGCCTGTGTAACCTAGTGTGCTGATTTTTTTCATCAAGAGGAGTTACTTGGTCTGGTTCATGGCATAAGCTGTGTAAAGAACTGAAAAGCATCCAGGAATGAGAACAGTCCAGGTTGGCTAGTTTCTGTGGCTCCTCTGGTTTGAAATGCTAGTTGAACTACTAGTCCAGGTAATTCTAGTAATTCTGAAGAGTCAAAAACTACATTTTTACCTATCTATGGAGATTTGCAATACTGGTATTGTTTTTCTTAGTTCCCATTTGTAATAGCAATAGACCTCTTTGTATAAGACCTGTTGTCTTATACAAAACAAAAATCTAAATTAAACCTGTGTAATGATTATAAAATAATCAAAAGAATAGTTTTAGAAATAAGTTGTGATTATTATCTTACCTGTTTGGGATTTTTTTTTTTTTTTTTTTTTTTTACTACTCAGTGTAATAGTTTGTATCTCTGTAACAGTTTCTTCAGATCAAAATGGAGACATTTTTCCATGCTATTAAAATGCACTTGATATTTCTGTATGGATATTTTCTAATTTCAAGGAAGAAATTTTGCTTAGTCTATCACACAGACACTGACAGAATGACTAGGTTGGAAGAGACCTCCAAGATTATCAAGTCCAACCCATGCCCCAACACCTCAACTAGACTATGGCACCAAGTGCATCCAGTCTCTTTTTAAACACATGCAGGAGTGGTGACTCCACCACCTCCTTGGGTGACCATTCCAGTACTTTATCACCCTTTCTGTAAAAAAATTTTTCCTAATATCCAGCCTATATTTCCCTTGGCACAGCTTGAGACTGTGTCCTCTTGTTCTGTCAGTTGCTGCTTGGAGAAAGAGACCAACCCCACCTGGCTAAAACCACCTTTCAGGAAGTTGTAGAGAGGGATGAGGTCACCTCTGAGTCTCCTTTTCTCCAGGCTGAACACCCCCAGCTCCCTCAGTCGTTCCTCACAGGGTTTGTGTTCCAAGCCCCTCTCCAGCCTCGTTGCCTCCTCTGGATGCCCTCAAGTGTCTCAAGGTCCTTCCTGAACTGAGGGGTCAGAGCTGGACACAGCACTCAAGGTGTGGCCTCACCAGGGCCGAGTACAGAGGAAGAATGTTCCTGCTGGACACACCATTCCTGATCCAGGCCAGGATGCCTTTGGCCTTCTTGGCCACCTGGGGACAGCCTGACTCATGTTCAGCTGCTGTCACAGCACCCCCAGGTCCCTTTCTGCCTGTCCAGCCCCACCATCCACCAGCCTGTAATGTTGCAGGGGGTTATTGTGGCCAAAATGCAGGACTCAGCATCTGGACTTATTAAATTTCATCCTACTGGACTCAGCCCATTCATCCAAACATTCCAGGTCTCTGCAGAGCTCTCCTCTCTTCCAGTAGGTCAACACACACTCCCAGCCTAGTCTCATCTGCAAATTTACTAATGAAAGACTCAATACCTTCATCCATGTCATCAGTGAAAATATTGAACAGAGCTGGCCCCAGCACAGAGCCCTGAGGGGCACCCCTGGTGACTGTCCCCAGCTGGCTGCAGCTCCATTCCCCACCACTCCCTGGGCCCGGCCATGCAGCCAGTTCCTAACCCAGCACAGAGTGCTCCTGTCCAAGCCATGGGC
>VZUI01045849.1:0-96423 GCA_013401135.1 Cettia cetti | reverse complement strand
GGGACACGGCCGCGCGCGCCGCCCCCGCTTCCTCCGCCGCGCCGCGCCGCGCCCCGCCCCGCCCGCGCTGCCGCCAGGGGGCACCCGCCCCGCGAGACTGAGGGGCGGGAACGGGGCGGGAACGGGGCCGAACCATGGGGATGGGGGAGATGGGGCTGAGGGGCCGGACCGTGGGGATGGGGGACATCGGGGAATTGGGATGGGGAGTGGAGGGGACGCATAGGGATGGGGGCCCAGGGGGCTGAACTGTGGGATGGAGGGAAGATGGGAGGCAGTGGGGCTGGCAGCGGATAGCAGCAAGGCTGGGGGAATGGAGGGTGAGGGCAGCGGGGCACCTTGTGCCCCAGTGGGGTGGTGGTGGCTATGGCAGGTACCCACAGGAGAGGACAGTGGGGCTCTCCACCTGACACGCTGTGCTGCCCTTCGCCCAGATGTGGGGTGCAGGCAGCTGCTGGGCAGGGATCTGGAGTGTTCCCATCGGGATGGGAAATCCAAAATCAGCCTTGGCCACTGAGGCTCACCCCAGTGAGCAGGGGAGCTTCTGGTGCAGATGGACATGCTCACTGCCCCATGGCTCACCCCCACAGCTGCTCCTGCTGCAAAAGCCCAGAGGAGACCTGTGTTCCCACGGAAGAGGTCTCAGGAGGACAGCAGCTGGATTCAGCCTCAAGACCCCTCCCAGTGCTCAGCTATCATTTAAAGCGTTAAAAATCCTTCTGCCCTGGCTCAGACTCCGGAGGACTGAGAGCCCTTTGTGTGCAGTGCTGACACAGCAGCCTGGCCCGTGAAGGCAGGATTGTGCCGGGTCTGGGGGACAGAGGGGGCAATGAATAAACCCCACTGTTTTCCCCCTGTAACTCCAGATCCCGGAGTTCCTCCCAAGGATCAGCCTGGACAGTCAGTGCCCTAACTCCATTATGATTTTTGCAGGTATTCCAGTGCTGCCCATTGACAAGTCCCCCTCCATCCTGCACAGCTGCCAGAGCCTCCCACTGCCGCTCCAACAGCTGCTCGTGGGCAGACCGTTGTGCCTCACAGCCAAGATGGCCATTCCATGGGATTGCTCCTGGCCTACCGCCCTCCCTGCAGCTCCTCACGTGCTGAGGTGGAGGCCAGACCCCCAAGAGGCCCCAAAACTTCCCACATACCAAATTATGGGTGGCACTGGCCAGCACTTAAGTTAAAATGATGACAAAGGCAAGCTGGGAGTTTGAGGATGGACAGACAGAGAATGTGACTACAACAAAAAGGGTTGGAGGATGCTCTTCTGAATGCAAATTCAGGAGGAATTCTGGTGTTTCAGCAAGAGCTGTCATTTCCATGTCCCCTCAGCACTGAGCATTACTTATCACCCTTGACCTTGAAGTGGTTCATCCTCCACTTTGTTTCACTTGGCCTGAGCACAAGCCTCCGAGCCTCAGCACAGGGCAGGATCCATGGCCTCCCTGGCACAGCTCTTGGGAGCAAGCAGCTCCAACTGGCAGCTGAGGCTCAATGGGAGAATGCAGCCTGGAGGAAGGAAGGTGTAGCTTCCCTCCTGCAGCTCTGGGGAACCTGCTGATTTCTCTTCTCTCTCCACTCTGACCCTGCGTTCAGGGGTGCACATGGACTCAGCTGTTCAAGGGAGAGAGCATCCCATGGCAGCTCTGTTGAGGAGTTAAAAGGGGTGAGAGCAGCTATCAGTGGGTCCTCTACATGATAGAGGCTGGGAGTGACTGAATCTGGATGGATAGAGTGAATTTTGCTGCTAGGAAGGTGAGAGTCAAGCTTCTCTCAACTGCCCTGGCAAGCTGAGTTGCCTGTGCCAGCAGGGAATGCACAGAGCAGAGCAGAAAGGGGACAGGGACGTGGCATGTCCTCAAGCCAAAGTTCCTCAATCAGCTCCCCATCATCCTCACGATCCTGTTGTTAAGCAATAAATCCTTTACAGAGGAGTTAAAAATGTGTTTCAGCATTTCTTTGTCTTCATGCAGCCCTACCACACACCACCTCAGCCCCAGTTTCCCACCCAGGGAAGACCAGCGGCCGACACTGGAACTGGAGAGCTCTGGCAAGGTTTCCTGCAGTTTTCATCTGGTTTCTGATCGTACCCTGCCCGTCTTTGCCCACGGGTGTGGGAACCAAGCCCACACCTGTCCTGGGATGGTGAGGGGAGGTGAGCAGGGTGCCTGGCACAGGGTTGGGTGTGCTCCGGAGCTGGAAGTTGTGCTAGCTGAGGGATTAGGAGAGCTGAACAGGTTCCATATCGATGGTAGAGTTTGTTAAATGGCCCCAGCAATTGGGGAAACCCTGGCACTTTGTCTGACAAAGACTGGGAGATCAGGCCCTCCCTGCGACTCCACTCAGTCTCACCCTGCCGTGATTTTGGTTCCACAGAGGATCCATGGGCTTTTCTCAGAGAGAAAGCTCCCAGGGACAGCATCTCCTCACATACCAAATGCCTCACCTCTCTCTAGCCAGGGAATTCTGCTAGGTAGACCTGCTGCAGCTCTGCAGTGCTTTCCCCTGCTCCCCTCACAGAAAGCAAAATGCATTTGAACATTCTGAGGTGCTTTTTGTGTGTCTGTACCTGGTCAGTGTGGACCATGGCACTTTTCTGTCCCTCACCTTGGAGGAACTTTTGATTCCAACAGCTTTGTATTGGCTTGCTCAGAATAAATGTGTTTTCTTGCAGTAATTTTCAGTGGCATTGATGGTGGCTCAGGTATTCAGACCTCAGCTCAGCCCACATCCCAGTGCCTGCCTCACATCCCTGCTTTTACATGTTATCCCAGATAAATGCTGCCTTTATCCCAGATAACCTGCCCCTCATCTGGGGGTCCTGAGGACAAACATGCTTGAGTCATATGTCCCAGCTTTCTCATTTGTGATCAGAAAAGCTGGAGCCCCATTAAAATAGGGGCTGAGGGTATTTCATAGTTACAAGATGTCAGCAGCCAAGAGGTTTAAGAAAAGCAGGAGGGAGAGAGGCTTCCAACAGAATCCTCAGGGCCAGCAGCCTTGTGCCTGTGCCACAAATAGCTTGTCCTGTGGCTCATCTGCAAACTCTTAACATCCACATGACTTGGCTTATGCCATGATTACCTTACCTGCCAGCCAGCCTCATCTTAAAAAGAAACAGAGAAGTGCAAAGGCATTCCTGCCTCAAGCCCTGCAGGAATGCACCGGGCTCCCTGTTCTGCCTCTGCTGCTTAATCGCCAGGGGAATTTGTACCCTCTGCCTTACCCTCAGCTGCCTGCTCTCAGCAGCCCCTGGAGTACTTAAATTGCAGATGGAGTTGAGCAGCTTTTACCGAAGCTGGTCTGACCTACAGAGTGGCCATTAAGCTCCCGAAATGTCCCTGGCTCTGGGAATGCTATGGTACAAGAAGCCACTGATTGGTGGTCACCCTCCGGGTCACAGCCACCTGTAATGAAGCCTGGCACAGTGGTATGGCCGTGGCTCAAGGAAAGGGCAGCTGCTCACCACAGTCGTTGGGTTCCCTTTCTGGGTCTGTATCCAGGACCGGCTGAATAAACGGGAAGCTGTAGCCCTCCCTCTTGATCAGCAGCCTCTAGGTAGCTGCAGCAGTGATCTGCAGCAGGCAAATCCTGCTCCTCTCGCAGTGCACACACAGCCCATGCAAGCCACCCCTCTAGTGTCACGCTGTGGCATGGCTATGCAGACACAGCCCCCATCAGCTGTGGTCCCCATGCGTGTAGGGGCACAGGAAAGCAGTAGGGACTTCCTCCTATTCCTGTGGAACCCCGAGCCCACTCTCAGTCCCCAGACATGCTGTTATGTCCCTCCTGTCACCAGGCAGGAGCCAAGCTGTGCCAGAGGCCACCCAGATCCTCCCCTAGAGAGTTCCGTCATCTCCCAGGGTGGGTGCCTGGGGCAAGATGCCATCGCAGCTGCAAGGGGCTCATGGCTATGAACGGGGGGAATATGAAACTCCAGGAAAGGTCCTGAGGAGCCACACGCACCTCAGGGTCTCCAGGCACGAGCACCACAGGGACCAACACACATCCCAGTGCATGGGATTTAGGGTCACTGTAGCTCCAGCAAGCACATTTTATTCTGCTCTTCTATGCAAATCCTGCTCCTGCTGCTAATTTGGGGGGGGCCCCCTTTGTGGCCGACAGGGAGGGTGCACTTTTGTTCCGGGTGCTGTGCCACAGTGGGGCTGGGGAATCCCGTTTGCAGTGATCATGGGCAGCGTGCCAGGGAAGCAGAGGGTGCTGGGGTGGCCAGAGAGCATTGACAGGGCTGCGGCGGTGAAGAGGGCGGGAAAAGACAAAAAACAAAAAAAAGGCAGTGACAGAGGAAACAGGTTTATCATCTCTGTGCAGAGTGCTGGGGCTCAGCCACAAGGGGTTTTCTGTGCCATGATTCAAAATCGCACTGGGCTGCTGCATGCAGCCATGAATGAGCTCCGAGAAAGCCTCGTGGCAGGGTCCAACAGCCCCGCTGGGGTGGGCACGGGGAGCAGGAACTCCCCGACTTCTGCTTTATTGCCTGCGGTGGATTTGTGAGCTTAGACATGACTGCAGCCAGCTGGGAGCAGCCGTGTGACACTCTGCAAGGCTCAGAGCTGTGGGCAAACCCCGAGGCAGCCCTGCAGGGCACCCAAATGGTGCACAGGGTGGGGGAGAAGGGGGACAGGCGGGGAAGGGGAGGTGGCATGCGAAAGCAGAGCCAGGAATACCTGTGGGCAGACGGGTCAGAGACCGTGCAGGAAGTGCAGGAGGGTATCTGGGGTGGAGAAGTCAAAGCCCACCTCTGCCCAGTGCAGGATCCTCAGCGACCCTCAAAGAGGTCAGGTCTGGGGTGACCAACAGGGGCAGAGTGGGGAGGGGGTCAGGGGTTAGGCAGGTGACCCAGGTCCTGCCCTGGGACTTGCCGAAGGCTCAGGACCAGCACAGCTGCCTTATCAGGGACAGGGGAAATGGCACAGCTCAGAGGTGCTCTGGGGCAGGATGTGGCGCTGACTCAGGCCAGTGGAGGAGGGTTGGACTCACTGTCAGCTGTCCTTCGCCAGCTGCCGACCCAGCACCCCGCCCTCAGAACAGCCTTTGTTTTCAGGTGGCAGAAAATCGACATCCTCCTTTCCAAAAGGTCACATTAAGGCATCACAGCGAAGTGTGAGGGGCAGAGGGGACCTCCCGAGCCCCTCCGCCTGGCTCTGTGGGACATCCCTTCCCGGACCTGGCGGGATTCAGAGCCCTCCAGAGCTTTGGCAACCTCATATTGGCCACACAGGGAAGGACAACAAGGACTACGGTGTTCAAAGGCTGAACTTCAAGCCCTGCTGCCCTGGCCATTGCTATCCAAGCACTTCTCTGGTGTTGGGTGCTCTGGGCAGGTGCTGCAGGCACAACCCTCCACACCACTGGGACATTCACCCATGGCAAAACTTCCAGGAACCATCTGTGGCCAGACTGCCCTGGGGTCCCAGAGGAACAGGATCTTCCTCAAAACCTACTCAAAAGCAGGGTTTGCAAGTGTGAGGAGCTGCTTCAAGGCAGAGGAAGCAGCTGGTGCACAAGTCAACAGAGAAATCATAACCCTTCTGCTCCCAGAGTGGTGCCAGTGAAGAGAGTGGCCACAGCCTGTGCCAGGTGAGACCTGGTTTATATTTGACATGGCTGGAGCACCCTGCCAGTTTTTGACATCCTGCTGCCCTCTTCCTCTCCACAGCGCCGTGCCCCACCCATGGCAGGTTTGGCAGCATCTGGGAACCAGCTCTGCCTGTCTGCTCTTGCTGCTTCACTCAGGGAGTGACCAACACAGCGTGCCCAGCAGTGTGAACCCCCAGTGGGCAGTGGGGTCATGTCATGTCACAGCCACGTCCCTGGTACGCAGCCTCTGCTCCCTGCAGCAGGCACTGTCCCCAACAGCACCCCTGGCTCTGGGGCACAAAGACACCAGAGGTGCCCAGACCTGAGCCGAGCGCTGTCAGCAGCCAAAGCTGACAGCTTTTCACCTCTGTGCTCACACGATGAGCAGAACAGCTCCCAGGACACCCTGCAACATCATCTTTTCTTTTCCACTGTCTGTAGCCCATGCCAAATTTTTCCCAGTGGCAATGGGCACACTGTGGGAGAAGGGATAGCTCAGCTCAGTTCAGCTCTGCTCTCTAAGCCCACCCAAGCAGGGTCTTAGGTGCTACAGAGCTGCCAGGAGTTTGCACTGTTCCCATGTCCCTGTGTTCCACATGTGCCCGACATGGGACAAAAGCCCTCACCTCTGCCAGGCTGAGGGGTGCAGGTGCAGGAACTGTGGAACGCCCAGTGGACAAAAGCTGTTCCAGAGCCTCTGGAAGCAGAGGAGGTCCTCAGAAGCAGAAATGGAAATGGAAAAGGTGCTGGGTAGGAGGTGACAGGCAAGTGCCCTGCTGGAATTGTCTCCATCCATCCCAGCTGCTGCTCCCCGGCTGCATGGTGGGCTGAGGACAGGCAGCACAGCCTGGTCCAGGAGCCCTCGCAGGTACATCCCCGGCTTCACGGGGAGGCCGCGGCTCTTTGGGGAGGCCAGGGCACCGCAAGAAGCTGGGGGTGCCCGAAGGAGGAGCCCCCTTTCGCAGCCCCGCACCGCGCCCCAGCCCCGAGCAGGCACTGCCATCTGCAGGCAGAGCCCCGGGGCCGGCTCCGCCAGCGCCGAGCCAGCAGGGACCGGCCACCGGCCCCAGCAGGGCTGCGAGCCCCGCACACCGGGCAGGGAGCCCCCGCTGCCACGGGACCCTCCCAGTAGAGAGCGGCCGTCACGAAACACTCGGGGAAGTGCACAGTGGTTTCTCCTGCCCCCTGCCTGCGCAGCCGGGCAGGAGCTGAGCTCACACCTGGCTGCGCAGGAGGGGCAGAGACCCCAGCAAAGCAAAACCCTGCCCACACCTCCCTCGCCTCTTCGAGGGACAAAAGGGGCTCCGTGCTTTGAACCCAGAGAGGAAATTGCTCATAAGGCGTTCCCTGGAGCCCCACGCTGGCCTGCGGGAGAGGAGGACTCTGCGTCTTCCCTCTAAGCAAGCGGGACTTGCAGCTCCGTGCCCTGCTCACACTGAGGGGTGCACAGCCCACTCACTCCCAGTTTGTGCTTTCTCATGTGCCCCCTGTGACCAGCATGGCCACAAAATCGTCCCCCTAAAATCCCGTCTGCGCCGAGAAGGCTGCCTGCTAACAGGCAGAGATGTGCCAGCAGGGAAGGACCCCTGCTATAAGCAAAGCACAGCTCCTTCGGCAGAAAATGGTCACGATCACATCTTTCAACTAGCTCTGCCTCCAAAAGGGAGCCCTCGTCCCACATGGCTCCATCTATGGTGCCTTCACCCTCTTGTGTCCCTGGAATGAAGGAAAGCCATCCACCAAGGTCACAGCAACGAGACACAGGACACTCGACGGCACAAGGGGGATTTTTCAGAAGCGTTTATTTCACTGCTGACACTGGGGCTGCAGGAGGCAGCTGCTCCCCGAGCTGCCCCGTGCTGCAGAAACATCACCCCCCTCAATCACAACGATCCACGGACGGTCGGGGTCTGAACGGCAAGACCTTCCAGCACCCACATTACACAGACCTACATCACTGGGACATTCATCTGGTAGGGACACCACTTAAAATGACTTAAAATAATGATAAGAATTATTATAAAGTAACTTACAAGGTAACACTTAGAGGCATCATGCAGAAACCGCATTACTTTAGGCTATATGGCAGCTCAGATTTGCTGGGTTCATCGGTGCTGACTGCATTCCGCCAGTCCAACAAGGTGCCAGGTTGGGGAGCATTCCCAGACAGGACAACAGCTGTGTTTCCCACCCAGAGGCAGGAAACACTTCCAGGTCACAGTTTATATGTCCAGAACTACACAAGGCTATGTGCTTGCAAAACGTGCTGAGAAGTCCTGACACTTCCTTCTGTGACACCACCTGCTTCCTCTACCAAGTGGCAGAAACTTGAGTGCAGCAGAGTGCCTGAGCTGTGGGGTTTCTTTTTTCTTTCTCTCCTTTTATTTTTTTTTTTTAATAAAACCAAAATCTGACTGCTAAAATGTTATTAGCACAAGTGGACCAAAAAAAATTACAAAAAAAAAAAAAATCACATGACACTGGTGATATAGAGATTGGCCCATAAGAAAGAAAAAGCTCTATACTATTGCCCCATAATGAGTTTTTCCTCACCTACAGTTTCAGCTTCCCAAGTGAGGTAGGGAGAAGGTGACCACGGGTAAAAGAGGTGGTGTTTCTAAAGGATTCCACTGTTCTAAAGTTATCCTAATCCTTCATGTAAAGTTAAAGTGTTCTTTAAAGAAGAACTGCCTTTTCTTCACAACAACATTCAGAGTTTTGGTTTTTTTGGTAGTCTTGGGTGAGGGAAAGAGGGAGAAAGAAAACAAGGATCCCAGAGATGAAATGCTGGCAGTTTTGACACATTTTGGAAGGAAAGAACAGTTACAAAAAGGAAGGAAATAATGTAGTGAATCTGCAACTAGAAAGTGAAAAATACAGAGTGGTGACATAGTTTGCACTGTGCCCATCCCAACAGCAATGAATTACACACCCTGTTCATGTGGAAACACACTGTCACACACAGCTGCCAGGAGAGGGAGAGTGGACACTTAGAAACCTGGGCTTTAATTTTGCAGGAACCAGTTAATACAGAAGCCTTCCACTGCCCCTCCTAGTACTGGACAGAATGTATCTTAAGGCATAGTTTATCATCCATTTCTTGCTAAAGCAATTTAAAGTGTAACAAGCCAGGACCTCAGACACAGAACACTCAAGGGGTATTCTGAGGGAGGTGAAAGCTGGTTTATATACAGTGAAATATTTGTATTCAAACAGGGGGGTCTTGAAAAAGAAAGAAAGAAAAATAACTGCAGACCCAGATTCTAAAAAAGCAAACATTACCAACACAAGGAATGTTCATTAGAGTCCAGTTCCCACTAGAGCTACTCAACAGGAGGATGTACAATATGATTATGCTAAACAGCACTGATTGACTGTTACCAGAGTGCCCCAGGAAGGGGAAAAACCTTGGGAGGCCAAACTCTGCAGCATCCTAGTGCAAACTGCCTCAGAGGAAAAGCCTGCAGGCAGCAAGCTTTTACACCTACTGTTAGGCTCCACTAAGAGATGCAGTAGCCAGGTGTCACCTAACAGCTCCAGGACACTCCTGTGAAGGTGATGGTCCTGTGTGGATTCTAATGCACATCCCCCATGAGCAGTGTCCTGCACACATCCACCTGCCAGGCTACTGGCTTTCCCTCTTCCATGGCTGGGCCAGCTCACAGCCACCAGAACCTCACGTAGACAATCAGCATGATGAAGAACACAGCTACAGCCGCCAGCTTGGCGTATGTGGAGCGCATGTTCAGGTATTTGGCGTCCTGGCGGTACTTCTTGGACAAACTGGACAAGTTGTTGGCCTTGGAATCAAGAGCTGTCAAAGGGAAAGGGGAGTGGAGTTAGGATTAACTGAATGTTCCCCAAATGTTACATTCAGTGTATAAGTTTCTCTGGAGCAGCTGGAAGCGCAGCAGTTTTGTGGCCTGTGCCTCCCTGTGGTGCTCCAGGGCTTGTCCAGCTGGGATGAGAGCCACTCAAGCTGGGGAGGTGCTGGTCTCTCCCCACAGAAGCACCAGCACCTGCCAGCTGTTTCACAATCCAGCTGATTCAGCTAGAACACCCACTGGGTTCACTGCTTTTCTCAGGAGGGGCCAGCCTTTCCCTCCAGGATGTTCTGCCCACCCAGCTGCCAGAGGAGACAGAGCTGTGTGCCACACACTGGCCATTCCCAGTACCTGACAGGGCCTCTCCTCGCTGTAGGACCTCCTCAATGTTGGCCACCATGATCCTCTGCACATCTTGCAGCTCTGTGTTGATGGAGCCCAGGTTCCTCCTCGCACGGCTATCAATGTAAAGCTTCTTGGTTTTCTGGATGTAGGTGTCTGGAAGAAGACAGGGCTATCACGGGGAGGCCCACCTAGCACAGAGCAGCCTGGCTGCAGGACGAGTGGGAGCATTGCTGAGACAGACAGATGACTACATGCAAATATTCACTGGAGTAAGGCCAATAGACTAAAAGCAGGAAATCTAAATCTAAGGACATGTACTATTTCCCTGCCACTTCTCTATTCCCCTGCTCAGAACACCTGTGTCTCTAGTGCCAAGAAGAATCTGAGCTGTCAGTTCTATAGGATGGGCTGCAGAGAACCCCGTGGCTGCTGCCCCCTCCCAGCAAGAAGTTTCCTGACTAGCCACAGGGGGAGGGACCTCACCAAATTCAATGAAGGAATAGGGCCTGGAGACTGTTGGAACCTTCTTGCCATGTTGCTCATCAAACTCAGAGTGCAAGTCTTCCAGGTATGCAAATGCCAGTTTCTTGGGGAATCCAGCTTCACACAGGACCAGGTAACACACCCCTTTCTCAATGATGTAGCTGAAAGAATGGCAGACAGAGCATTAATCAATCAATTTTGAACCTATCCTGTCAAACACCACCCTGCATTCCTTTATTCCTATGCGGCAATGAGAACTGGGTAGAAGAACTGTTGGTTTTCTACGTTTGGATCAAGTGTCAACCTTTCTGCAAAGCAATGGCTTATCTTTTCTTTAGCCAAAACATATTTTCTTGTAGTCTCAGACCCTACACCCATGCCAACAGTCTTGGGCTTTGACTTCAGTTGAACAAAGGCTGGCCTGTGAATACCATTAGATTAACAAAATATCAGGAACAAAAGAGTTGTAATTTAGGAGTATAAAAGAAAGAACACCCTGCAGTCAGGAGGAGGGGAGCACAAGAAAGTTTGCCAGCAAACTAGAGGAAAGGGTGACCAACACATCTCTAACAGCACAGCCAAGTACAAATGGGAAGCTGAGGCACTGAGATGAGGAGACACACACAGGAATTTGGTCTCAGCATGCTGGGAAACCACCACTGACTGCCAGCTGTCCCCCTCCATTTTGGAGGGTGGGGTGTCCCCTTCCTCCACCACCACCAGCCTGCTGCAGGGTTGCTGCTATGTACATGCATCACCACAGGGGCAGCTGGGGAGGGGTACTGATGCTAGATGGATCCTGGTGACCTTACAGGTTCGCGAGGTGTGAGCATGCCACCAGTTCTCTGGCTGCAAGGTGAGGAGCTCCAAAACACACAGTGACATACATACCTGCTGCTGTGTCAAGCTGTTTAGTTTGCCCCCCAGCTGAGGGTACATGGGTCCTCTTCTCACCCCACCACCAACCTTGAGATTATTTAGGCTTCACTATGTCACTCTGCTGCTCCACACTCCCAACTGAATTTTCCTCCTCGCTTAGCCAATATAAAAATAAAGGCTACAATACTCCCACCAAAACCAAGGGGGTAGAGACAGTAAACAGCCCTGTAAACACTTATGAATGCTTATCTACATTCCTCAGGGTGGAGTGTGAATGCTACTTTTAGGTTACCTTACTTTGACTTTCTGCATAATGCCATTAAGCATTAGTCTGGTTAGCATAAAGATTAGCAGTGTATTAAATAAATGATCCAGTCCTGAGGGCACTGTAGTAAAATAAGCAGCTTAAAAATTTGTTAATAGACACATCAGGCTTACAAAACAACTTCCCCCACTCCCCACTATTTTTCCAGATATCCCAGCAGGGCTGTGTCCTTTAAAGCAGCCATCCTCACCTTGTTCCTGGGCTCAGGAGTATCCATTTCTCCTGCCTCTACATGGCCTGCGTGTGAACCCTGGCAACCTTCAATCAACAGATTTACCCCAACCAGAAGCAAGAAACTCCAGCTGCCATCATCCATTCCACAGCATGCCCTCACGTTCCTGTGGCCTTTGGCCCTTTTATGTTCCTCAGCTTGGACTGCATCAGTGTCCAGACCAATCTCACACTACATCATCAAGCTCCTGTTCTTCCCTTAACTCTGGAGACATGCTCAACACATTGGGGCTGCTACAGATCATCACCTGGAGCTTGATTTAGCCACAGTCATGATGAGCAAAACTTAAGCAAATCTTTTGAAACGTGGAGAACCAGAGTCAGAAGGGAATTCTGACAGCACTGCTGGAGCAGCACTCTCCAGGTAAGAGCACTCTGAGAAACTTATCCCATCAGCACAGGTCTGTTTATCTCTGCCTGGGCCAGCTGGTCCTGTCTGGAGCTCTTCAGCTGCATTTCCCACTTGCGTCTCCCTGGTGTGATATTAAATGTGTTGGATTTAAAGTTGGTCTGTCAGCACCACAGAGAGCGAGCTCACCACACTCTGTCCCAGATTCAGATGACATTGTAAAATTCTGACCAGAGTTCCTGCACAGCTGGGCTTCTCAATTCTATACTTTGTGAGCACCTCCAAGCATCAACACAGCACCTTCCTGCATGTCCTCACACAAGGGGCAGATGTGGCCATTTGCCACTGGTAAATCTGCACAGAGTGCAGCCAGCAGGTTTCTTGTTATCACATTGGACACTTTGAGAGAGAAAAGCTTTATTATCTTGGTAACAGTGGCAAAGGCCAAGGGTTGCTTTTAAACGACAGGTAAGAGTCACTTCAGCCTTTCATCAGCCAAAGGTCACCTGCTCACTGACAGCACAGCAGACGCTGTCGGGTCTTCCTGCACCTGCACAGCCCACAGAGCTGCTGCTGGAAGGGTGACACAGCATTTGCAGCTGAAACCTGGGCACAGCATTTGCCAGAAGTCACCTAAGTGCTCACAATTTAATTTAATTTCAAGTTTCAGTAAGGATCAGCTCTTTGAACTGCTTTGAATTGATGAAGCTAAAGATGTTCAACACCACCTCAGCAAGTTCAGCATTACCCTTGGCCATGCTGCTAACACCCCCCACAAAATGCTCTGTCCTGTTTTGTGCTGCCCTCAGCAGTCAGAGCTCTGATGTGGCAGAAAAAGATTGGCGTGCTGCGCTAACGAGCAGTGTGGCCATCGGTCAGCGTTACTTTAGACCAAATCTCAAATTCCCCCGTCACCTCCCCTTCCTGTAGAAGAAACTTTCTGACCTGAAAGTGTTCTTTCCACACAGGTTTTGCTGTAATGTCCCACCTCAAAGGAGGCAGCAGGAGGTGCTCTGCAGCAGCAGCTGTCAGTGGCCAGCAAAACCTATCCAGGGACTACCTCAACCCAAAAGGAGGAACACTCCTGTCTCTGCCTGCCAGCCAGGTAACTTAGCTGTTCCTTAGAGACAGCTGGCAAAACAGGCCTGCCCAAGCCCTCCCTCCTCCTCAGAATTGGTGTCATTACAGCCACCACTAAGAGGCTTTGATTTCCCGGACAAGTGTTGCCACCTTCCAGACATCACTCTGCTTGCATCATGGAAGTAACTCAAGAAGGGATTTACTGGGATCTACACAGGCTCTTTCCCAAGGCTTCACTGCCAGGGCACAGCTACACCCATGCTGTGCCAAGGAGACACTCAGAAACAAGGGAGTTTTAAAATTCTGTGAAGATTCAATTTGTAGAAAAAAACAAGAAGAGCAGCACTTAGCACTTAACTCCAGCAACAACATCCAAATCCAACAGGAGATAAGGATGGCCAGGACAATCAGGGCCATCCTTTGACAACTCCAACTCCCTATCAAAACCAACCAGAAGCCCAGACAAAAGATTTTTTAAAAAAATCTTGTTGCGGTTAGCATATATAAGACAACCACAAGAAAAGCACCCCTCAAAACCTCGTGGCTTTTGCCAAAGATTGCCCATCCAAAAAACTCCCGTCGGCATCTATTCACATCGCTGAATCTCTGAAGAAAGGGATGGGGTGGAAGATCTGTTAGAGGGCTGCTGTTGTTCCCCCTCTGTTCACCTGCCTCTCCACTTTCCCTGCTATTAAGAAATAAGGATGTCTGACCTGTGTGAGATTTCTGTATTTCATATCCATGCTCTCCTGCAGGAGTACTACTGGAGAATGCCAAAAGCGCTTTTAAGTCGAGAGTTCCCAAGCAGCTTAGGAAATTAATTAAAGATGCCCAACAAATCTATCAACAATAAGACTGAATTGACTGGATGAGAGAAAGAAGTCTGTCAGATATTAAGACAATAATAACAATGGTTCAGAGATGCTCGGTGTGCTTATAATGAACGAAAAGCTGAGCTCTCCCAGGGCACAGAGAGGACAATCCCGTGCAGGAGGAGCTCCCAGTGGCACTGCCAGACTGGCTTTACAAGGACAGATCTCTTTAAAGACAAGATACAGGAGGCCCAGAAGATGCAGTGAAGGCATAGCAGAGAGCACAAACAAACAAAGAACCTGAAAGGGAACAGAACCCGTATTGTCCCCAGCAAAGGCAGAACTATGAACCTGGATGAAAACCAAGTGACAGAAACCTGTGCCAAATGGTGACAACTCACACACTCTCCCTTTCCAGCAGGGCTGACAGGCCACCTCTTCCAGGCAGCCCCGTTTCTAACAAACCCTCACCGCGACCCAGGAGAACCCTTGCACATTTCCTCGGCAGAGGAGCCGGTGTCCCCTGCATCCCCCGCGGTACTCACTGGAAAGCCATGGCTCCTGCCTCCAGGGTGCATCGCGTCGGGGATTGCTCGTTCAGCTTGCGGAAGAGCTGCTTCGCCTGGGTCTGGTACTGCTGCAGGTCGCGGCCTGACTGAGGAGGCAGGGAAGGAGGAGAACGGGCTGCTGGGACGGTACCGGAGACACACCGAGGGGGCTCTGGGGCTGCCGGGACCGCTCCTACAGCACTGGCTGGCTCTCCCCCTCCCACCCGCCACCACCGGGAGGCAAACGCTTGTGCCAGAGCCGCCCTGCTGTGAGAAGGGACTGAGCGGGTTCCGGGGGGTCGCCCCCCGCCCGCTCCTCACCGACACACCGGCCCCTGCCCGTCCGCGCCCCGCCGGCCCCACCTGCTCGTCCTCTTGCATGGAGGCGGCGAGGGGGAGCCCGTCCGCCACGCGGGCGATCATCGTGAGCAGCACCATGGTCGCACCCGCCGCCTGCCCTGCCACGGAGCCGCCCGGAAACTGCCACCGCCGCTTCCGGTGCGCGGCCGCCGCGCCGGCGGCACTTCCGCCCGGCCGTGGGAGGTGCGGCGGCAGCGGGCGCGCCTGCGGCAAAGTGAGGCCACGCCCCCATAGCTACGCCCCCCAGGCGGGCGCGCCCCTGCAAGCGGACGCTGCCCCTCCACACGGCCACGCCCCCACAGTCCTGGCCACGCCCACTAGCATCAACCACGCCCTCAAGAGAGACACGCCCCTTCGTGGACACCGCCCGTACACAAGCCGCGCCCCCCCTGTGACCACGCCCCCTCAGGCCCCACCCCGTGACGCGCCCCCGCGGGCGGGGCGGGGCGGTGGCGGCCCGGCGCGGTGGGCGCGCGCCAGGGCGGCGGGCACAGCCATGGCGGCGACGGCCGAGCGGAGCCGCCTCAGCTTCCCCGGCGGCACCGGGGCCTTGGGGCGGCCCGTGCCTATGAACCTCTTCGCCACCTGGGAGATCGACGGCTCCAGCCCCAGCTGCGTCCCCAGGTAACGGGCGGGCGAGGGCGCGGACCCCACCCCCTTTCCTCCCCAGCTTTGCGGCTGCTTCCTCGATCCTCTTTCCCATCACCTGTGCGGTCCTCCCCGTAGTCGCAGAGCTCCTTCCCACCCCTCGCCTCTACCGCAGTGACGGGCACGGCTCCTCCCGTGTCTTCGATGGGTTTTGGGATGGGTGGAGGTGCAGGGACTTTCGACCCTACAAAGGGTGGGGGGCTGCTGTCGTCCGTGTCAGGTGTGTGCGGGGGTCACCTTCACAGGGAGTGTCCCCTCCAAGCCCGCGGCGTGGGCTGTGTGCTGGCGGCAGGGTTTGGCGTTCCCCCGAGCCCCGCCATCCCCCGGGAGTGCCGTGTTAGGGCTCCTTTCCCCGGGAAGTGCTCCGCAGGGATGGGCTCGGGGTGCGCATCCCTTTCTCCGGTGATGGTTTTTCTGCCTCTCCCCGTCTCGTCTGTTTATCCGTCTCTGCTGGGTGTAAACACGCGGCCGTGGTCCCTGCCTGCGCTGGTTTTAGCCCGCATGGCAGGCATTCCTCTTAGTTTTTATAAATTGTGCGCTCTTCAAGCCTAGCTCAGAACAGAATGCCTATGAGGATTTAAACGTGCCGGAGACAAATCTTTGAAGTGCTTCTCTTTCTCTCTTCTTTTGTTTTGTTTTGTTTTGTTTCGTTTTAAACGAGGACATAGCGAGCGAGCAGAAAGGGAACAGAGTCATCAGGCTGACCTGGCAGGAACGTAAAGCTGTTCAAGCTTTACAAACCCCCCTAAATCCCTCCGTCTTCTGCGCCATCCAGACAGCATGTTGGATTCGGTGGCCATGCCCCTGTATTGCAGGGACGAGTAACTATCCCGGCATAAACACTGCCCACAGTCGTAGTGATCTGATATCGTGGGCAGGAAGATAGAGGGGAGGAAGCAAACCTGAGTCCTGCAATTGCAGGTAATCTTGGTTTATAGCAGCTTATCTGTGCTAGCAGCACCTCAGGGAGCAACTTTTTCAGATTGTGTCTCGTTCAGCCTTTTTTTTCTGCAACGGGAGAGCTTGGGAAGGGTCTGGCACCCGGGGAAATGTGCCCTTCTTCAAGGAGTCCCTTTGCTGTGGAAGTTGTCGCCTGGATGGGAATAGCTGGAGGAGTAGTTGGTGCTTTTTCATTTTTGCACTAGGCAAGAAAGCGTCCCTACTCCTGGCAGGGGGTTGGACTTAAATGATCTTTAAGGTCCCTTCCAACCCAAAACATTATGTGGTTCCAGTGTGATTGGCATTGTCCCTGCTGTGCAGAGGACACAGAGGTATCTCATAGCACTGCTCTGAAAACAATTCTCTCCATTGAACCCTTTATTACAGTAAGGCAGTTGGGTTTCCATCCCATCCAACCTTGTAACAGTGGCTGTTAAACAAATAAAAGCCCAAATGTCCGACACTGTCAAGGACTTTTCGTTCTGCATTATCATTTATGCTGATACTTGCAGATCTGCAAACGAGCTCACAACATAGCCTGCTTGTTTGCAAATCTGTAGATGACCAGAAAATGCGGTGTAAGGACACTGACCCTGCCTTGATGAGGTAGGGGGTGGGGAGCACAAGGGTGGGTCCTGGGTGCTGGAACTCTAGTGGGCAGCAGACTGGAGGCAGCTGCTTGAGGTGCCTGGAGGAATGTGAGAAATGCAAAGCACATGTGGATGTCTGGGCAGGTGGGGCAGAACTGGGGTTTGAGGGGGAAAGTCGAATTGCTGAACGAAACTCTGATGCAGGGGATGGTGAAAGTGCTCGGATTGCTTCCCCTGAGGCATTGGTGGAAGAACTGGGGCATTTGGGACCTTGTAGGAATAAAGCTTTGGTTGAGGGAGTTTGTGTGTAGTCGTGGCTCCCTCTGCTCTCAGCCCTGCTGTTGCCATTACCTTTGCTTGCTCTTCCTGGGTGCCCTTTTTCCCTCCAGCCTGGGGGGATAAGCTGCCATCCAGCTGCTGCATCTGCTGCTGCCAACTCTATGAGCCTGTCTCCCCACAGATGTGGAGTTTCCTGCTGAACATAGAGTGCCCCCATGAGCTGGGCATAGCGTGTGGCAGGATTGCACTTGTAGCTGTGGGTGCTGGTTGAGTTTTGTTAACCCAAAGTGAGGTCAGGAGCAGCTGAGGTTGCAAGTTCTGTGGGGATGTTGGTCCTGTGGCATGGTGAGGTGTGTGCTGGGCAAACACCAAGCTCTGCAGCAGTCAGTGCTGCTCTTTCTAACCATTGATCATTATGCTTTGCATTTCATTACAGGCTTTGCAACATCCTTTCTGTCAGAGGAAGCTGGAGTTTGAAAACCTTTAAGTTATGGCACTGCCTTTTAAGTTCATATTGTAATGACTTTTACTAGGGCACAATGACATTTAAGATTTTTTTATGTTAAAGCAAGAGATGTTGGAATGAAATCTTCTGTGTGGGAAACCATATCCCAAGTGAGCTTGTGGTCCCAGTAGATGTCTGTTGGGATGTGAGAGGCAGATGTGGAGGAGAGTGGACCTTAATGTGTGGTCAGACACTGTGGAACTGCCTTGGTCTCTTCTTAGATTTTCACCAGTTCCCTTCTGGGTTTCTGTTGCATGACAGGCTTTCCAAGTGGAGAAGAGATTTAAAGTTGGCACAAAGTCAGAAGATTCATGAAGAGGAGTGTGTGCTTGGGGAAGGAATGTTGCTTCATTCCCTTTTCTTTTTGGTTCAATAAATCTTAGCCCATTTCTAAGGTGGTTCTCCTACCATGGCCTGCAGCAGGAGGGGCTGGGTGGAAGCAGTGCCTGGAGTGATCTGTGCCTGCACTGTTCTAAGTTGTGTGGGTGGCTGTTGAGGTGGAAGGGCTTGTGGATATGCATGTGCTTCCCTGAGAGCTGCACTGTGGGAGGGAGATCTCAAGAGCACTGCTCTTCAACACACTCTGGTGGGTGATTTACTGAAAGTCCATTCAGCTTGGGTGGGGTGTCAGCAAAATCTGGAAGGCTGCCTTGGTGCATCCGTGGAGTTTCTTTGTGTGAAAAGGCTGTGTCTAAACTTAAGGAAGAATAGTAGTGAAGGGTCATGGTGTTGTTCTGCAGTTGTGTGCTTACTGTGAAATGTGAGGTGGTGTTTTGCATTTGTTCTGGCTTCTCTTACTCCTCTGCCATCTGCAGAAATGATTTTATAATTTGTTCTTCAGCACACATAGCTCTTGGGAGGTTTGACCATAGTGCTTCTGAAATGCAGCTACTTTCTTTTAGTCATCCCAGAAATGTGACTCAAAATGTCTCACTATCTGGGCGTATCCACTGCATACCAGAAGGGAGAGATGCCTACCTTCTCCTGCTGTTTCTTTTGTACTGAAAGTGAGAAAAGTTTTCCTGTGAGAAAAGTTTTATTACATAAAGTTCTCCCTACCATCTGTAAACACTGAGAGTGATCTTCTTGCTACATGCATCGAGATAATCGACACCTTTTCCTCTCATTTTCCTCACACTGAGAGAGTGGAAGTAAGAATTGTTCTGTGGGTTTTGGTGTTGGTTTCTTTACCTTCCAATCTTTTGATGAATCTGTGGATGTGAATGGCAGGATGCAGTCCTGTCCCACGTTGAAGTAGCCTCATGAGGAGAAGGCACCATATGGTGAAGGTTGTCCAGGGGAGAGTGGTCTTGGGGAGATAGTTCTGTTGAAAGGTCTGCTGAAGCAAGAGAAGGCGGTAATAGCCACTCTTCCCATTCGGAGTAGATTTTGTTTCAGGCTGCTGTCTTAATTGTCACAAACTTGTAAAAGTTGCTGCTAAGCTTTGAACTGTAAAGTGGATTGAGACCAAACTGGATGTGGAGTAGGTGTGACCCAGTGTCCCTGCAGGATATAAAGGAAGAAGTCTGTGGAACAGACCGGTGAGAAGGCGGTGCTCGAGATCTGGGGTTGTTGGCTGGGCACTGCCTGAGCATTTCATGTTTAGCTCACCTCTGTAGCTTGCCTGCTGAGTGAGGAAATGTGAAGGGGTTCCACACATCCCTTGGAGTCCAAGGAGGCTGGGGGTGCAGGGATGTGACTGCTCAGTGCGGTGCAGCACTCGGACATTCATTCACACCAGCCCTGGTACGGACATCCCCAGGGGCAATGGAAATTCAGGGCAGCTGAGTGGATCCTAACAGTGTGTGCTGGTGCCCCAGGCTATGTGCGCCTCTCTCTCTGCCATCTTCTTCCACTGACCTATCTGGCTGTCTGCTTCCTGTGGCTAATGAGTTGCAGAGGGCTCTGTGAGCATGTGAAGGTGACAGCACCACAGATGTGTAACAGGAGGGACACTGTGAGGACTGCTGGGGCATGGAGCCACTGCAGCAATCTGCAGGTTTGCACCCATACGTGGTAATTCCCTCTGCTAGCAGAGTGTTGAGGGGCTTGTGACCTGTGTGAAGTCCACAGCTGACTCTTCTCCATGAGGATTTGCCACAAATTCACTCAGAAGTGGAACACTCTGCCCTTTGGTGTGAAGGATGCGTGCCTGCACTGGGAATGGGAGCTTCTCTTGCCCAGTGAGAGTGTGTTCTGACCTGGCTTGAGCAATGCCAACTGTGCATCATATCATCAGAGAAAGGTGAACAACTTGCTGGAGTAATAATCAGGTGATGCTACGTAATTAAAAACACTGATTAATTCAGGTAGGGAGAGATGTTAATTTAAATGTATCTTAGCCTTCTATTCTGTCAGTATGTTAACATTTAGGACAGAGCGCTTCCTCCTGGGTTAGGATAAGTGCTGGCACATTCATTCAAACAGTAGATTTTCAGTACATTTAGAACTAGGAAAATGTCTAATTACTCAGATGACTAGGTACGTTTCAGAAGTGCTTATTCGGAGGCTTTGTTTTGACTTTGTTTGAATAGCATGAAATGCCTAACATTTTACCTTGGAAGGAAATTGAATACAAATGAGGGCACAGGACAGGCTTTAAAGATATCACTGAGGTAATGCTGAATGTGTGAGATGCGTGAGGAAAAACATCCACAACTGAGCAATGGAGAAAAGCTGCTTGGAGTAAAGTGCAGTGGCCAGAACTTTCTTCGTGGATCTAGAACATCCTATTTCTCCTCCTTAGTCTTTGGGGAAGAGATCAAACCCCAGCCATCCCTAAGTGTTCCCGTGTAAATCCTATCACTTTGTGAGATCCTGCTGAATGTAATTTGGATGTTTGTATTATTCAGTGGAAGTGTTCTGTCTAGAGGCTGAGTGGTTTGTTGGAGTCAGAATTGCAGTGAGACCTATTTTGAGTAACTTTTTACGGTGAAGCTTGTGCATGTCAAGAAGAGCTCTGAAAAATCTCAAAGCTGGTAACCGAAGTCTCTGGGTGGGATTTTACATGGTTTTCACCTGGATGCTTTGTGCATCCCCGTGCAGAAGGATGGTGGGAGTGGAAGGAATGGGCTGCTCTTTTGAAAGGCCTCTTTCCTTGCCTTCCGCCAAGTGAGGGTGCCCAAAGGATCTTCCCCTCGTGTCCTCTGGCAGGTCTGGCCTGTGCTTCTGCAGCCCTGTTTGGCAGGAGGTGACCCTGCAGCTGCTTGTCCAGGAAATAAAAGCTCTTGTTGAATGGAGCTGTTGATGCTCCACCTTTCATCAGCTCTGAGCAGACGGACAATTTCTGTGGCAAGCTTGTGGCTGTATCAAATTAGCTATGAAATGATTTGCATAACAGATTAATCAACCAGCAACAAAACATCCCTCTTTTCTGCCAAGAAAAGAAAAGCAACAACTCAGCTGTTACAAGAGGCCATTATGTTCCTTGCAACCCTTAATCTTTCTTTTTTCCAAGAGCGTTCCATGTTTTGGCCTCACGCAGGAAGCTGGCCTTCTCACTGGCTTTATTTGCGTCACATCTTGGCAGCTTTTCCCAATTCTTTTTGGCCAAGTTTTGCCACCGTTATGGTGACCTTCTAGGGAGGGTATTTCCTATGGAATTGGTGGCTAGCTGCCAGACGACTCTGTGTTGCCAGGTCATACGTTAACCTTTGCTTTTCCATGGAAATTCCTCATGGCCCCTTGAGCTCCTTCAGAACTGACCCATTTCCTTGGGAAGCTGAGGAGCAGGAGAGTAAGGGGGAGCAAGTCACCTCAGCACATAGGTGTGAATGGGCAGGAACTAGTCACTGTGTTTTATTTTTCCTGTGTTTCTACCTCCATATAAGCCAGCAGTATGGATTTTCTAAGCTCTGTGGTCCTCCTGCTGCTCCAGATGTGACATTTGTGTGTCCTTGCCTGGCTGAAGGGTGCCCAATCAGTGCTGGGAGAGTTTTCAGTCCAAATGGATCCCAATGTGCAGATGATAAGAGGCTTTACTGGCTAATTGAATGTGATAGCGTGAAGCTTCTCTCATGGTGAGGTTTAATTGGATTATGATATTGTACAGTGATGTGGAGGCTTGCAGGGCATGCAGCCAGCTTCACAAGGAGAGAGTGGATCCTTGCTAATCACTCATTTGTTTAAAATAATGAATTGCCTAGAGAGCTCTGATGGGCAAGCTCTGCTTGCTGCAGCCCATATCCCTGGAGAAAGGATCCCTACAAAACCAGGGGCTACCATGCATGTAGACCCTGTCCTTGGGTTGGTGCAGCTGTAGTGGAGGGTCTCCAGATGAGTAAGACATGAGCTCCTTTTGTTTGGAAGAAGAGATGCACGGGCTCTGTTGTTGTGTGCTCGAGTCTGGAGCGCGTTTCCGCCTCTAGAACTACCTCAGCCTTTCCTGCAGAGCTTTCTGTGGCTGTGTTACTTGTCACAAGCTGTGCCTTTCTTTTGGGGTGGCCTGCATGTTCCTTCTCGTCTAGCAGCTGCCAGTCTGCAGGCCAGGCTGCCTTCCAGCACACTTGCTTGCCAGGCAATTACTATTTTTGATCAGGAGCTCAAATAAATGCTTCCCTGCTCCAGTGGAAAGTCTTATTTTTAAAGTACACAACAAAAGTAAAACTGAGAGCTTTTGTAGGCTGTGCAGTTTGCTTGGTGGAGGCTCTCACGTGTATAAAGCAAAGTTGGGCTCTGAAGGCCAGACAGTGTTCAGGTGTTCACCTGGCTCGGGGTATGTGTGGCAGCGCCCGTGTTTCAGGTGCGATGACTGGGGGTTGTGTGCTTTATGGAAGTCACTGACTGAGCTGCTGTTCCTGGGAGGTTTTGCACTGAAAGTAACGTTTCGTTTACTGGTGTTTCAAAAAGGTTTGAAATGTGCATTGTTGCTCAGATCTAATTTCAGAAGAGTTGTCAAGGAAAATAACATTTATTCTCCTGTAAGCAGGTGGATTAGCATAAAATGTCAGCTTTGATATCTGTGAAGTCTGCTCCTCATCCATAGCCTTTGTACTGGTTTGAAGAGTTAACAGTTTGTCTCATAAGTGTTTGAATGAGCTGGGAAATGCCCCAAGGATGGTGTGTGTCATTTGGGCAAGGAGCAGCACCTGGGCACTGCAAGCTTTTGATTAACTTGTCCTGTTTCTTGCGATGGCTCATCCAAACAATCAAATAAATGTGTTCATTTTGCTGTTGCAGGGAAATGGCAGTTTAGCCACTTTTTCCCCAGTGTTCTAACATGTGGGACCTCCCTTCCCGAGCTCTACTTTGGTCCAGTGATAAACCCACTCCCCTCTCCTACTTGTTTGCTTTTTTGGCAGTCAGGTGCTCTGGAGTCTGTAGGAGGAAAATGAAAGGGAATTGCCAAGGGGGAATGCTGGTGTTTAACCAAAATCTACAGAGCTTGCAGGTCCTTCTGGACCTCAGGGAGATAGTTGATCTTGTTCTAAAAAGAAAAAAAAAAGTAAGAAACTTGGTGATCCAGGATGACTATTTTTTTTTTAGTGTCTGTTGCTGGGGAGAAGTGAAGGTTTGAAGGTGGGAGGCTCTGAAGGAGCAGGGCATAAAGGGTATGCCCATGTGTGCAGGGTGAAGTGAAACATGTTCAGTGTTCAACAAAGTACTTTATTTTGCTGTTTAAAATCTTCTGAAAAAGACACTGGCTGCTTTCATCAGATCCCTTTGCTCTGTTGAGCTCTATTGTTCAAAATCTTTTCCTGCTCTTTTTATTTTTCTACAAAGCCATTGCTGTGCAAGGGCTTGGAGGGGCTCCTCACTGCTGGTAAGTAAATACCATGAGCAGGAAAGAGATTTCTAAAGGTATCTTTACCTCTGCAGGGAGACACATGGAAGGCTGTAAGCAGAGACATGGGAAAACCATAGAGCTCATAACGTGGTTCTGGCCTGTGTTTCAGGGGTTTCTAGTGCAGGGCCCTCATTTATGGCCAAAACAAGCTGCAGCTTGCACATGCGCTTGTCTGGTACGTGTTTCCCAACAGGCACCGGGCCAGATCTAGATATAGAGCAGAGAATAACCCCCATCGGGAGATTCTTAGGAAGCCTTATCTATATATAGTCCATATAAGTGTGTATCCCCTTTCTCTGAGAGGACAGTCTGCCCGGGGAGCGTGGTTAATGTGGATACGCCCCAGCTTCCGAGAACCAGGCGGAGATCCACGAGTATCACGTCTGGTGCATCCTGTGAGTGCTCCTGTGCGTGTCCTGGCTCCCGCCGAGCTGGGTGGCACCCGGGAATTCTCTGCTGAGAGCCCCAGCTGTGCTGCCCTGTGCCGTGACCAGACTGGTGGCACGCTCCTGTGGCCAGCTAGGCTTGTCCTCTTCGTGCTGGAGCACAAAGCAGCCGTCAGGCAGAGGGAACAGCTGCGGGGCTGGGGCACATCGGTGGTGCCTTCGGAGCATGCTGCTCCACTGGGTGCTCTCATTAAAGCGATGAGATCGTAGCTTGGCAGTGACTTGTCATGAAATAGCTTATGCAGGGTTTTCATGCCAGTGCAGTTCCTTTTCTTGCAGCTGCTTAGCAGGGTGTTCTGTCAGAGGGACCTGCACGGACATTCTGCTGCTTTGGGAATGACAAGCAGTTTGCAGTGCTCAGCCCACCTGCAAAAAAACTCAAAACAAACAAACCGTGAGCAGGTGTCTTAGATCAGAAGTGGGAACACACAGTGAGGTGGACAAGGTGCCCTTCCACACAGCAGTGTGGTCTCCTATTAATTTATGTATGGGTGCAGTTTCACCATTAGGATGTCTGAGGCCTTTTGCAGCCTTCCTTTGTTTAGTACATGACTTCTTCCAGCTGGTGCACCACCATATTTTGTAGCTGTCCTGGCATCTGCTGAGTGCCAGCCATGAAGGAGCACAGCCTTCTTTCTACTGCAGAGAGTTTGCTGCCCACTTAGCAGTTCTGCAGTACATCCTGAAATGACAGAATTGAGAGTCTGAGGAGCTTTGTTCCAGCTTGAAATGTCAGTGAACAGCTCGCAGGGTTCTGTTGGACTAGCTGGAGGCATGGCTTTCTCTTTAGATGCATTTGGCTTTGGGATTGTGGACCTAGGTCTTCAGAAAGCAACCCCATTTTCTACGCTGGAGACACAGATTCCTTTCTCTTTTAGGGAGCTGCTCTGGTGGGGTAGCTTGTATGAAAGTCACGGAGTTGTTAGAGGACATCTCACACACGATTTTACAAATATAGCAGGATCATTTGAGGTCACTCAGTCTTGAGTTTCTTCAGAGATTTCACACTTCAGCTGGAGGCTGTGCTGTAGCTCAATTTCAGTGCCTCTGGAGGGTCTGTGCTGAAAATGGGTATATTATGGGGTCTAATCTCAGTTCAGTCCTGCAAACTTCCTGGCTCTTATGTGTGCAGTCTTCACTTCAGCTTCCCCTGTGTGCCCTGATTTCAGTGCTGCCTCAGCCGTGTGATCGCAGTGGTGTGTAACAGAGACAGGGACCTCGCTGTTCTCAGCAGAGCAATTGTAGTGCCTGTCTTCCAGCTGGGGCAGCCAGAACCAGGGCTGTCTTCCTACTGTTCCATCTGTGCAGTTCGTGTCTGGGGGTGTAACACACGAGCATTTACCACCTCTCCTGCCAGTTACAGCAAGGCTCCAGCAGCTTGCTCACTGAAGAGCTCTCTCTCTCAGATGCGTGCAGAGCTGCTGTACTGTTCTGACACCATCCAGGTGTTAGAGGTGGCTTTTACCTGCTCCTCTGAAGCTGGTGTGTCTGGTGGCTTTTTGTAAACTACGCACTTTGGCTGCTGCTTGCCAGCACCTTCTGCCTTGTGCCAGTGCAAGCACTTGAGAGTTCACATGGTAAAGTGGGTCATCAGGGTGGAGGTTTGTTGGGGGGCAGAGGTGAGGACGTGGGTTGTGTTCAGTTGGAGCAGTTCTCTGCTGTGCTGTGCATGATGGTCCAAATGGTTGTGCAGGTAGAGTCTGAAGGTGAGGATGGAGCAAGTAACTCACTTAACCTAGCACTGCACCACCTTTCTAATTCAGTGGAGTTTCTCTTCTGGCTGAGGAAATTACTTTGGATGACTGCGGGAGGAGGAGTCCAGCCCCTCGTTTAGAGGCTGATGTTTTAGCTCTGTGCTATAAACCCTGAGTAGTCCAAAGGCTTGTGTGTGTTCTCCAGGTGGGGGCTGTTGTCGGACCTGCAGAGCGGGTCAGGGTGAAGAGATGGTTGGAGTGGAGGTGGTCTTTCTCTTATTTTGGCTCTGGTGGGAAGAGGGCTTTGGGAGCTGGGCTCTTTGCAGTGAGATTGTCAGACACTTTCTAACTTGAGTACTTGACAGTGTAACCAAAGCTACTGGAGATTGCTGGGGATGTAACTGAATCTTCCACACCGATTCTTATGCAAATTTAAACATGTGTCTCATGCTTCTAATGGGACACCTACAAATACAACTGCCTCCATTCAGAAATCAGCATCCATGACTGGATCTTTAATTGCTTGTGACCTAACAGTCGGACTCGCAGAACTGCATCTGGAGCGGTTTCTCAGTGCTGCCCTTACCTGTACACATGAAGTTCCCCCGTAGATTTTTGTCTGAGTCACCTGTGTAGGTTCTGGTGGTTTGGTGTGTTTGTTGTTGCCCATTGCCGTACTGCTCTGGCTCAGGAGCAAATGAGCCTGAACATTTCAGTGCTCTTTTTTCCCTCACTGATGTGTGGGGCTCATTAGAGGTAAATTAAATGACCTTGAGGTCTGCAGAAAATAATTTGGTGTATTTAACACTGAGTGCAAATCATCTTAAGTTTCTGTCCAGTAAATCTATAATTGTGAGTTGATGAGCTCGTTTAAAAAGTATTATTTTTGGGCTCTTGGGGAAGATGGGTGTCTGCAATCTCCTGGCGCAGTTTCAAATTCAGGCTTGTTTTTTTCATGCATGTGCCACGTGGTAATGGAGCAGTTGGTCAAAACCATGTGGACTTAATTTCTTTAAAGTACAAACAGTCTAGAAATGTTTGTTTATGTATAAAATAATCTGCCAGTGACTGTAAGCATTTCCATGTTTCTGCAAGAAATGAAGGTAATTATATAATCAGCAAAGATTCATATGGCTTAACTTGTCTTCCATCTGGCATTAGTTAAATTGATGTTTTCATCTGCATGACCTTTCAGGGTGGGGAGAAATTATGAAAATGGAAAACATGGCTGAAAAAGACCTTCCTGGGACATCTAGCCCATGTAAAGGCTGGAACAGGTCCCTTGAATAGCCCCTGACAGCTGCTGAGGGGAGCAACTCTTTCTTTCCCCTCTGCCATGGTCCATGTTAGTGGGTAGGTATTTTATGAGCTTCAAAGTGGGTGTTTTTACTTGCCTGAGGATTTGCCTATCCTGCATACAGTCCTTCCCCAGTGCATAAATGTATGGGCAGGCTAACTAGATTAACTACAGCAGGAAGAGCTTCCTTCTTAAAAGAAAGCTATTGTTAGAGCATCCCTTATCATAAATCTATAGCACTTCTAATCCTGCCCCCCTCCTATTTCCGCTCTTCCATCCATCTGCCTCCTGGTTTGCAGTTTGCAGGGTCTGCTCTGAGTTTCTTGGGGCTGTCCTGAAGCCTTTCCTCTGCGATCTCTTTCTCTCAGATGGGCAGTTTTCAGCATCAAAAGGATCCTTCCAAAATGACCTCTTTAATGAAAATATATCTGCGTGCTTTCTAGGCGGTAGAAAGATGAGATGCCGCTTTCCCGATCAAGTTGCACCCACTGCCTCAAAATGAAGGATTTGCAAGGAAAGCTGAGAACTGCAAGAACTGGATCATATATATTTCATGTTGCTAGTGGCTTGTTGGGGACTGAACTCCCTTTTATTTGCTCTTCTGCCTCTTCCCTATGCTGTGCCTGAGAGAGTGCCAGAATTTAAGGTGCACCGATTTCTTTCAGGCTGGAGGGATTGGTATCTTCTTTCCACCATGATTCTGCTTTATTTTGCTTAACAGAGCTGAAGACCATTAGTGTAGGCTTTGTCCTTGCTTCACAAATAGACTTTGAGTGTCTCCAGGTACTTGGATAAGCTTTGCCTGCTCATGTTCCATCCCAGTGGGGATCTGAGACAGCCACTGGCAGATACCAAAGCAGATCAGAGGATTTTTTCCTCCCAACATGTAGCATTCAGCAACTCAATTGTAAAGCTGCTCACTGAGACAAAACTTCGGTGGCTCCTTACCCTTGGCCCAGGGAGATGTGCCTGAGGATCAGAAGCCTGGATAGTGCTTGGTTCAAGCTAATACATGGAGCTTTTTCCAGGGAGAAGGGAGTTCAGAGGTGGATTTTCTCAGTTCAGCCTTTAGTCAGCATGCTCCTGTTTTTCTGACACCTGAATGGCAGGTCCTGCTGGGTGTCCTTAAAAAAAATTTGTAATAAGCTTTTATTGTTCACTCAATTGTTTCCTTGTTCCAGGAGTTAACTAAATGTCTGACTGGCTGTTCGTGTTCCTGCTGCACCTGCAGTCAAGGCCAGCTTTCTCCTGCTGGCCCTTTGCTGTGCGTGTGTGGAGTGTGAAGTGCTCAGGTCTCCTCACGTGAGCTGATGCATTTGGACCACTCATCTGCCTTGTCTGGGTTTACGTGTTTAGCTTTGTTTGGCACCATTGCTCTCCTGCATTTCCAGTAGCCTGATTACTGGTGTTTCCACCTTTGCACAATGCTTGGGATGCAGAGGATCTCTGGATTAAAAAGCAGTTGCACCCAGGTGCTGGAGTACAGGGTCTGGAGCTGGGTTGTGGGCAGATTTAGCCCAAACCCCACCAATGTCCCAACCATGTGCTGCTTCCAGTGTTCTGTAGTATTTCCTTCTGCCCTGGCCTCTCTCAGTATTGCCACTGGCCCCTGCTGTGGCTTTCAGTCCTAAAAGCAATGCAGAATGGACAGTAAAACTGTCTAGTGAACATCAGTAAGGTTGTGCTGTTCTTCACAAGCCTTCTGGGGAGGCCTGGAAAGGTGCTTGGTATCTTGTATACTTTTATCTTCTGTAAACAACTCTTGTCAGGAGAGCAAACAGGACTCTTGCTTTGCCAAGCAGCGTGCTGGACACTGGGCAGGAGCTTGTGTGAGGGTGACCTCTCAAAGCTGGCTCTTGGGTTTACACAACTCTAAGATTATTTCCCTGTGCTTTGCTTTGCATCCACTAGGTTGTCGTGTTTCTCTCTGGTTGTGGTCAGATTTGCTGATGGTTCGTATTTTAGCTGGGAAAAATGCCCCTTGTTGGGATTCTGGTATGTCTGTATACAGAAAAAAATGTTGAGTGGGCTGGGAATAGCTTCCAGCGAAGTTGTATCAGTTTCTTGGAGCTCTTTTGTTTGGTAGAAATTCCTTTCTTTTCTCTCCCCCTTCACTTCCCCCTGACAGCCCACCTCTTTTCTTCAAGGACTTGCTGAGGTATAATTCACAATTGAGTGATTGAAGTGAAATATGCACAGCTGCAAATGCATTTTTAAAATGATGCTTCATTGTTAAGGCATCTCTCTGAGCCGGTTGGCAGCTTCAGTAGCCATCAGAGCGCAGTGGCAAAAAGGATTTTGTTGAAAACACTTGACTTTGATTTTTATCAAGCTCTGAGAATGTGTTGACCACTTGTTACTTTGAGTGCAGCTAGGAGTACCTGGAGCAGGGAAGATCTACGCTGAGGAAATATGTTAGATGTGTCCCTGAGAAAAAGGGACATAGCTGAGTTTTCCTTTGCTCTCCCCACACTGAATTGTGAAAATCATATGACAGCTGGAGTGTGATAAAAGACAAAAGTTAGAACAAAGTTTTCTTCATGTTTGAAGCATCATATCCAGTCTTGCATTGCTGCAGCTTTCCTCTGCCTTCCCACTGAATGGAGAATTTTTGCAGCTCTTTCCCTCTTTGGATCCATTGGATGCTTTTCCTGGTGTGTTACAAAGCCCAGGGAGTGGAAGCTGCAGGCACACAGCATCCTGTCACAGTCACAATGGCCCAGTGCTGCCAGGATTTGGTGTGGGGCTGCCTGAATCTCAAACACACCAAGATCCAACATCTGTTTATCAATAACGTGAAATGATTTGTCAATATCTAGGACAGCTCAGAAGGCTTGAATCAGTTTAGTGGCAGAATTCGGTGTAGTTTAATGTAAACAATTCTCTGATGTCTGGAAATTCAACGTTTCGTCTTATCTCCCACAGTTCCTGTCTCTTGAACAGTGAATTGAGGCTCCTCTAGCTTTTGTTTCTCTGTCCTTTGCCAGCAGACTGCTGCTGCTAAGTCTCCTGGGCCTGTCTTGGTTCCAAAATTATCACCACATTTTCCAAGCTATTGCATGAGTAACTTTGGGCTTTTCTCCTGCAAGTGAATTCACTCTCCATCAGATCTCCAAGAGGGCCTGTTCTGAATGGGAGCTAATCTCTGTTTGAGGTGGTAAGTCTGCAAACAGAGCACCCCACTGAGGATCAGTCATGGGGAGTCATCTGTGTCTGCAGTGCTCTTGCTGAGTCAGGTGTGAAAACAGAGAATGGCTTGGTGATTTGTAATTAGATGAACATTTGTGTATGATTACTTAACAAATGATATACATAACAGACAAAGTCTTTGTGAAGTAGTTGTACCACTACCACTTCTTTAGTTCCAGTGTTTCCCTTCAGCCAGTTTCAAGGTGCTTGCTGTAAGCAGACTTTTGCTTCACAATGATATGGAAATGAAGGCTCAAAATAAACACCTGGAAGTGGTAGAAGATCTACACTGGTGCTCTAGAGAGGATGAGTTCACCAGGATTGTGCTGGAAACATATAATGTGCATAAATACATTTCTTTTGTATGATTAGCCATAGACCCTGATGCAAAGGTTGATGTACTTGGTAATACCTGTAGTCCTGTGGTGAAAATCAGAGGTTGAGTGTGGTCCTCTGTGTGAGGACAACATAAAATCAAGGATAAATCCCGTTCTGATGTTGTGGTACTTGGCCTTGTCTCATCCCCACTGATGATCCTCAGCTGTTTCTGTGATGGAAATGCTCTTTGACAGCCTGAGTAAGTGTACCTAGTTCCAGACGTGTCATGCCTCCTCCACGAGCAGGAGCACTGACCACAAAATGATGTTGATATCTGTTCCTTGCTCTTAGCATCACTGTCATGTTAGCATTAGCTGATTGCATCAGCAAAGGCATTAGAGGAGAATGTTTTCAGGGGACTGAGACTGGTCTGGCTGTGGAGTTTGGTCTCCATGAATGATCTGATGGTGTGATCTTGTTCACAAATGGAGTAACTATCTTTTTCCTGGAGAGCTTCTTGGTAATCCCTCCCTGCAGTGAACCTTAATATCCTGCTGAGAAGAGCAGCCTCTCATTTAAACTCAGTTTGTTCATGCCTCATTTACCTTGGTCTGCTTATTTTGTAGAGCATCTACAAAAGTTTATCTCGATAAATCCAGTTTCAGTGGGAAGCCACAGGCCTGATGAAAGGTTCTGGGGACCGAGTGGATTATGATTGTTATAAATTGCTTTTTTGTTTTATTGCTTGTATTCAACATTTAAAAAGTCCTACAGGAGTCTGGAGCATCTTGGAGCACCCTGTCTTTGAAAGCTCGCTGTTTTGCTGGCTTACACAGGTCACGCTGATGTTTTAATAAATATCCTTGGCAAATTGAACTAGCAAGTTCAGGCACTTTGTTTGCTTTGCTGCTCTGTTATTGCTTTCAGGAATGAAATAGCACCAGCAATGATGCTGAAGAACCCTAATCTCTAAACAATATTGAATCTCTGCTTGCCAGCTCAACTTCCCACAGCTGCTGAAGAGGTTTAGAGTATTAAGGAAATGCAAATGTTTGCTGGGGCAAACCACTGTACTGCAAGTGTTTGGCACTGCAATTCTTCTGTATTTCTTCAGTAAAAATTGTGGTTACTTTTCTCCCTGATAAACTTAAAGGTAATGTTAGTTTAGGTGATGTTAGAGTGTAAACAAAGTCCGAGTTGCCAGGTTTTCTCCCTTTTTCATGAGAAACTCAGAGAAATCTCAGTTACAAATTTTTACAGAGAAGAAAAGGAACAGAAAACCTTACACTGAGTTATTTCCAAACAAATACTTTCTTTTCAGCAGTGATTCTGTAAACTAGAGCATACTGAGTATATTTAGATGTAAAGAGACGTACTGTGGGGGAAGGCATTTTTCAGGTTTTGTTGAGAGACATTTTGAGATCACCTGGAGACTGGGATTTTCCCTAAATGAAGCTGCTCCTACTGACAGGGGATCAGAAGTGGTCTGAAAATCCGAGCTGTTTGCAAATCAGCTGGAAGTGCATGTCCTGGCTGTCCCCCAGGCCATAACGTGTGCCTGGTGATGCAGGTGCCTCCCCACTCAGGTATCTCCTCAGGGCATGGGAAGGGTGTTTCTTGCAGTCTTTGCCAGTGAAAAATCTGCTCCTGCTTCGGTGTAAGGTCACCCCCACGGGTCAGCTTTAAAGCCTGCAAGAGATATGAGTTTCTGTTCATTCGTGCACTCTTGGTGGGTTCTGCAGTTTTCAGGGCTGTAGTTAGAGAGCTCATGTTGTACTTAGCAGCAGGCTGGGCACTGCACTCTCTATGAGCCTTTTCACTCCAGTTCAGCTGGTTTTGGAAGTTAAAATAGTGCTTCTGGTTACTGCTGAACTTCCATACCTGGCAGTAGCACTGGTAGTTTCACTTCAGCCATCTCATTCTTGCATCAGCTGGGGTAGTATGTTCAGCTGTTTGGCTTTTAGAATCTTGCTAGATCTCTTATTTCTGTTCTCTGGTGATTTCCTTCTCAGCTTATCTGTACTCTTTTGAGCAGACAATGTGCAAATGAGCAAGTGCTGCCCAGAATATTTGATGGAAAAAACGCAGGAGATATGTGCTGGAGCATAATGTAGCTTCCATCAGAGGCATTTCCTTGCAAGGAGTGCTGAATGCTTTGGCATTTTCAGACCTTTTTTGACCACTGTTAATATTGGAAAGCTCCTCTCAGTTTGCCCCTTCCTTTCTGGGGAGACAAATCTGCAAGGAATAGTACCTTTCAGCTGCTTTACCTTCAATGTTTTGTTCCAGTTTGAGGGCTGTTCATCACTGTTTCCAGCAAGTTTAGTGCTGAATGCCCCAGCTTTAGTGGCAGGATTTAGAGTTCTTTGTGCTTATTTAGTGCTGATGAAGGCTGCTTTGTTGCCTGGTGTCCTTGCCTTGTAAAAACCAGCACTGTTCAAATAAATGCTGGTGGGGAAGAACCACCTTTCTTTTATAACTGTTCTAATGTGTTTGATTTGGGAACATCCTTCAAGCTGTGGTCAGAGAACAAATGGGTTGCCAGTGTTGCAGTCCCACGGTGAAAGCTCCTGTGCACAGGTGAGGCAGAGCTGTGGGGCTCAGAGGTCAGAATGCACAGCTGAGGTGCTGTGAGCTTTACACAGGGTATTTGGTACAGCTGTAGAAATCGCTCTTTGTGGAGCTGGTGTTTCTTCTAACCTTCCTTCTTGACCTGCTGTTGGATACATTGGGGTTTAGAGTTTCAGTTTTCCTGTCTCCTTCCCTGTAGTTCAAGTTGTGAGTTCTTCATTTTGGCACCCTGGAGAGAAATCATATTTTGGGGTGCTTAATAGTTCTCCTGTATTTTAGGCACAATGGGAATTGTGCAAAACAGTTCTGTTTCAAACTTCGGTAACCAATTTTGACACTTTTTTGATTGTCAGACCATTCATCTCTGGAGTCGGGGGGAAGGAAGCCAGTGTTAAACATGGGGCAACTGAAGGAATAGTGCAGACCATTGGCTGTGAGAGGTGTTGGGGTGTCTGGCTGCACATGCCCGTCTGGAAGAAGGCCAGAATGGCAGGCTTGGACAGACTTGCTGCAATGGGAATGCCATTGGGATCTGTGAACTGTTCTCTTAGCCTGAAAGCAAGCCCGCCATCAACATGCTTTGCATGTTTGATTGCTGTGCTGGTTAATACCAAATGTGCCATCAAAGTTCATGTTTCTCACTGCTGCTACCTGCTCTGCCTTTACTCTTATACAACACTAAGTTCTCAATAAAGAAGCAAACAGCCTTTTGGGGTCTAAATTATGCCTGTGTGGTTCTCCTAGCTTGTATATGTTGGGCCACATGGCAAACTTCACAAACAAAAGCCTCTTTGCTGTTACTTGATGCAGCTGGTTTAAATCAAGGTTACAGAAAGTGGTTAGGAATGGTCCACCTGCTCTGGCTTGCTGCTTTGGGTCCAGATGGGTCAGCAAGGGAAAAAGTTAGTTTGAAACCAACCATAAAACCTGCTCCCAAAAGTAGTTTTAAAAAACTCCTACAGCAGTCTGTTTATTTGAAACAGTGTAATGTGGTTGTCTCCCAAAGAAGCGCCAAGTCTTAAGAATTACATGTCGTCAGGATCTTGGCTTCGAGTGGGAGGGCCATGTGTCTGACATGCTAGTGAGCTAGGAATTGTTCTTGGATGGCTGAGTGAGAAGTAATTTGATGTGACCCATGGTGTGAGCCAGTCTGGTCTCTGGGGTGACAGGCTGTTCAGCTCGCCTCTGTGTCAGTTGATATTGTGGGAGCTATTCGGAGTGGAGAGAAATCAGGCAGAGAGATGGCACACTGTTCATGCCCTGAGAGCAAGTGCAGCTTTGGGTACACCAAGAAGCCATCTGTTTTTCCTTGACTGCTTTCCTACCTGGAGGCTTCCTAGTCCTACTTTCTTCTGCTGAAGAGATCACAGTGACAGATAACCCGAGCGGCATTGTTTTTTCCTCTTGGTGGCCGATTTACAGACAAAGGGGAAGATCAGAATATTTGAGTCAGTCCTTTTTCTCTAAAGATTTGTAGGCCTTGGGGACAGTGTGCTGTGACAGGGTGTGTGCTGTCTTCCCAGGGTACCAGGTGGGGAACAGGAGTGTGCAGAGCACAGTGGACTCTTGCTGTGGGCTGTTCAGCAATGGGAACAAAAAGCGGAATGACACCAGGCATTTTGAAAGTACCTGAGTGTAAGAGGACTTGGAGACCTGTGCTTCTTTGCTGTGGAAAGGGAAATACAAAATACTAAACCAGACTGACTGAAGCAGGGCTTCCCTCTGACTCTGCCTGCACTGCAGCCCCTCGCTGGTCTAGGGAAGGGAGCTGCTGGGGCAGTGCCTGTTTGGATAGCAGCGTTCTTGCCGCAGCAGGGAGGGAGGGTTTGCTGTCAGGCTGCTCCGGAGGAAGTCAGCAGCAGCAAGCAGTCTGTCGGAGGAGCCCGTCTCATTTGTTGCACGGATGCGGAGAAGTTGGTGACACGTGGGCTGTGGCAGCCCCAGTTGCTGTGGAAATGTTACAGCTCCCAGCCCACCGCTGCTGCTGTGCTTGGGGATGCTGTGCTCAGGGTTGAGGCATGGATGTGATGGAGGGGAGTGAGGGTTATCCGTGCAAGGCAGGTGCTGGAGAAAACCCGTGCCTTGAGGCACTTTCTTTAACCCTTTCATCTCGCTGACAGTGCCTGTAACAGAGCTGGCTGCCACAGGGAGGATTCCCTTGGGTGTGTGCTGGAAGGCTGAGTGCTGACTTTGTTCTTGCAGCCAGCTGCAGCACTGGCAGCTTGGGAGGGGAATGCTGCTGCAAACCAGGGCAGATGTGCTGCTCTACGCCTGGAGGTGAATTGGACATAGCAGGAGGCCTTTAGCTCTGATGCTCTTTCTCAGCTGCTGGCGACTTCATGCGGCTCCTGTTAGTCCTGGAGGGCTCAGGGGCAGATGGGAAGGGCTGGGGGCAGGCAGGGAGTGTTCTGTAGCATGCCTGGAATAGCCAGTCTCGGGTGGTCAGCCTGCTGTGTGACAGGCACTGCTGTCTGGGGCAGGGGGGGCTAGCCAGAAGGCAGGTTGCATAAGGAAGGCACGCCAGGGTGAGCCAGGGAGTGGAGGGCTGCTGGGTTTGTTCCAGCTACAAAGGTCTCTCCTCTTCATCCCCCACCCCCTGATTTGTTTTCTTGCATTCCTCCTCCCAGAGTTTCCTTTTGGTCTAGGGTGTGATTCATTTGCTCATTTGTGTATCTGTTTCTTTGCCAATGTGTGAGGCGTGTGGTGGGAGCTGCCCTCCACCCTGGCTGGCTGGCTCACGTAAACTTTGTGGGTTGTGCCTTTACTTTGTTACCGACTAGCTGAGAAATGAAGCCCCAGCTACAGAGGTGGCTTGTCCAGTCCACATCCTAAAGGCTTCCCCTCCCTGGTGTTTTGGCTGAGCTCATTAGGTGCTCAAATGGGAGATTGGCATTTCTGGGCTCTCCTGCAGTCCATGGGTATCTCCTGCAAGCTTGTGAGACCCACAGCTGTCACAAGCCTTTGGTCTGATGGATGTGGCTATGCCTGGTCTGCCTCCATTTCTTTCCCTGGTGGTGCCTCTGGCTGCTCCAGCTACTATGAATTAATACAGCGAATATTTTTGTGTCACCTGTAATACAGAAAATGTAGTCCGGATATCTGTCAAAGGAGCCTTAACCATGAATCAGCTTTTTGTTATTTGCTGAGTTCATTCTTTAAAGTTAATAAAGTGTCTTCCTACTGCATCAAAACTTTGAAAACATGGATCAAACCTAATTCACCAGGCACTTCACTGATACTCACTTTGTATCGGGATGCTGTGCAGTCCTGTTGTTCTGGAAGCTGGGTTTGGACAAGGCAAACCAGGAGGGATGTATTGAACTACATTTGTGCCCGTGCCTGGCTTTGCAGGCAGCATGGTGTGAACACACAGGTGAGTTTGCCCAACTCCTTTATACTCCGTAGCCTGAGAAACAGACTAAATCCCTGCTTTGTCAGTGCTTAGGTTTTTTTCCTCCTTTAAGTCATTCTATAAAGGGATTTGAACTCATCGAATTGAAGACTAAGAAACCAATGTATAACAATGTGTGCAGGAGCAGAGATCTGACTGAGGCCAACAGATGTGTGAAGAGCTACCCCTGCTCTTGCTGAGATGATTTCCTAAAGGGAGAGAAAGCTGCTGTTTCTCAGTAGCACAGCTCAGAGCTGTGAGGTGAGCAGTTGGTTTCAGGCTGATTTCCTGCAGGTGTGACTTGGAACACGTCCCATCTTGGCCAGGTACTCAGAACAGTTGTGTGTGACACAGGTGCCAGCAACTGCTACAAGAAATTCTGCTTGGCTACCTGCAGAGTGTGTGGAGCTATGGAGGCTTGGCTATAACACCTGTGAGTTTCACCATCGTTGCTGTGTCTCAGCAGTGCCCTTTACTTCCTAGATTACTGAAATGAGAAGTGCCAATGGAATATGTAAACTGCTTTGTGAGTCAGGGTTATTTGGCTTGCAGGACCCTGGTCCCTTTGTGCCTGTGGTGAGTCCTCTAGAGCCAGCCAGCAATGTCTTGACCTACTGAAGGAAGACATCTCTCAGCATTTTCCAATTGATACGTTGGATTAGAGCATCTAAGCTCAGATGTGCTTTACTACTTGGTCATATTAACTTCAAGTAGCGAATGTGCCCATGTGCAGTTCTAGGATCTTGTAAAAATTATGCAGATTTGCAAAATTTTAACACGCCCACCCCCTTTTGCTTGCTCAGTTTGGAGTAGTCGTATCTGTAATTTATTTGAAGAGGGCAGGGAAGTATTTCAGCTATAAAAGGATAGTGTTTGGCTGTACATGTGTGTCTTTGTGAGATCCTGGGTAGAACCTGTTGTGTAAAATAAGCTGCCATCCTCCTACCTTGCTGAACAAAACCTGCTTGCTCCAGCATTTCTACAGATCTTAGTCTCCAGAACCTTAAGAGCTTAATTCTCTGTATGAGTGCTAGGGAGAGGATTTCAAGATCCTTGAGAACAAGAACAAGGAAAATACTAGCTCTGCAATTGCTTTATGCCTGCTTAAACCTTACTCAAATGCATCTATAGCCAGAACAGCTGATTAAAGGTCAGCTTAGTGGGAAATGTGAATGAAGGACTATTAGGTTTCTTTGCAGGTTACTCAGGTTATGTTTCAGACAGTTTCATGGTCATGGCAGAAACTGGAGTGCCTGACCTCTGCCTCCTCTTTTGATTTCACCTTGCCTGGGAGCTTCCCTGATAATGCAACCAAAATTAGATCACATTGAGGGAGTTGTCTCATTAAGCTTTGGAAAGTAAGGAAGCATCTTCCTGAGGCTCCTACTGCTGCCCTTGACCATAGCCCAACTCAGATGTATCAGTGGCATCAGAGGACATCATTTCTACCCTGCTTTCTCCCCTAGCTAGCTCCTAGGCCAGTACAGAGCCCTGCCTTTGGCATGGAAGTGCAGCAAGTTGGTCCACATGCTGTTCTTTTCTTCCTGAGAAGCTGCTGGTGCAGCCGGCTCTTGGTGTGCTGCAGACATTCACACTTCCTGAAGCAGCTGTCTCCCCAAAATGCTGTGCAGGGCTCTTGGCTCTCCTGCACAGACACCCCTGTAGCTATGTGCAGAATGGCTCTGTTTGTCTGGGCAAGTGTGTGTAGGTGGGTGTCTCCCTCCAGTTCTCCTTCAAGTGGCTCGCGGTTTATTTTGGGACTGATGTGGGTGTAAAGTGTCAGCTCGGAGCAAAACAACATGGACATTGAAAGCTAGGAGGCTGCTTGCTGTCCTGAAATGCTGAAATAACTTGGGTGAGGTGACACTGTCCAGTGGCTTAACAGAAATCAATTCCTTCCCTATAGCCATCAGCTGATTGAGGTTTTCAGACCTCAAGGAGAGTGTTCCTGGCATGAAACACTTTCTCTAGGAACACTTTTTCACAGCTCCTGACCTGGACAAAGGGTATCTGTGTATTATACAGTCTTCTTACCACAGCTCCCATCTTGTACTTGGAGTCCCCTATCTTTGTGGATGCATCCTGTTACTATTCTCTACTTCTATGGGGTTTAATTAAAATGCAGGTCTTTAATTTTTAATTTTTCCTTCCTGTTGATTCAACTGTCTCTGCGTGAACGAGGTCTCGGTGCAATTACTGTGCTCCCTGTGGAGAGACAGACATTTAATTCAGGCAAGGCAGACTTTTTCTTGGAGGGAGTTTATTTTCCTGATCTTCCTACTCAGAGGGATGCAAAAGCAAAACATCCAGTGAGTAAAGAACGTGACACTTTATTTCGTTGTTCTGGACACGTTTGCTGCATCTCAGTTACCAAAATGTTATGTTCTACACAGAGAGCTGCCTCCTTAAGCAAAGGGCTTGTGATGAAGCTACTCAGCGCAAGTTGCATTAGCAAGGCAAGTTGAAACCATTGGGTCAGGTCCAGATTTCTCTTTAAAGCTCTGTTCTTGCAGCAGTGAGGTAAAAAGATGGAGTTTTATTGTAGCATTAAGCTGTCTCATGATTTGTTAACCTGAAACCAGGACCAGGCAAGTACCTTGTACTGCTTGCTGTGGGGGCACGAGTGGCAGGAGAGGACAGAGGCTCCTGCTGCTGTTTGGGACCCAGCTGAGCTGCTGGCAGAGAGATCAGCTATGAACCTTCAAAAAAGGGTGGAAATATTGGCTCTCAGATTTCCCTTGTCCTTATTTAAGTCTGCTTCAGCTAACTTAGTGCTTTTGCTAACTGTGCAACTGCAAGTCACTGCTGAAACTTGCAAAGACAGTGTTTCTCTGTGCCTCCTGAATTACAGTCCCAGGCTTTCAAAATACTTCAGGCTGTTTCAGCTCCAGACCCGAGGCTTCCTCAGTTCCCCTTCTGTATGCTAGGTTATTTTCTCTGTGTTCTCAGAGATCATACCTATATGTATTAGATGCTTCCAAATGTAGCCTTGTTCTTTTTCCACGTCTTTCCAGCTCCACCCGTGCCTGTTCTACTTACCGGTGCCTGTTCTGTTTTACTTACCGGTGTTTAACCCAACAGCCTTGTAAATAGAAGTGGCTTGTGAGACTGATCCTTGTTTTGACCCTTGAGACTTGATGGAAGTACAGTAAAACCTTAGCAAAGAGTAAGTGCCTGGCACTAATCTGCTGTTATCAAAGGCAGTTATGGCACACAAATCCTTGCTGTACCTGTACCTGTGTGCATGAGTAGTTCAGGATGCTCGTGCTGGTGGCAGGGACACACTTGGCATGAGCCTTTTTGTCGTCATTTGAGTAAGGTGTGGATGGCCCCTTTCTGCCACATGTTCTGAATTGCTTTGATTTTTAAGCTGCCAACTGAAATAGTGTGCTGAGGGTAAGAGTATTTGATGGGACCCCCCCCCCCCCCCGCCCAGAGGATAAAATTCCATTGTTTTTTCGTGTGAAGTGGCTTTTAGTACCAGCAGCCCAGCAATGGGGGATAAAGAAAGCAGATGTGTCCCATGTCTTTTTAAACTGCTTTTGTTTTTCTGATCACTGTAAAGGAGGCTTTTAATTTATTTTTTTTCCCCAAGCAGCAAGTGCTCCACGGGGTTTGATCAGAACTCATAAATGATGAATTGAAGGAATGCCCGGCGGAGAACAGAACGCCCTCCTTGTGCTCCGCTCTCTGTGCTGAGAACACCATTGTTTCTTCCCGTACCTTTTCCATCCTCAAGCTCGGGGCCGGAGAGAAAAGGCCTTTGTTCCTTGCCTGCCAGCTGAGACAATGCCAGTGTGTTGTCCTACCTCTGCTCTCAGCACCTGACTGGCCAGAGTTCTGTGGGTTTTGGCAAGCTGAGCACAATTGTCCTCCAGCTACAGCTTTACAAAGAAAACAAATGGCTTCACAGCCTCCTTCTTCCAGTTCCTGGCCCTGCTGCTTCACGTGTGTCTGTCTGTGCCTGGTGTTTTATTTGGGATGCAGAGGAAAAGCCAGCACCCTCTCTCCTGTGCTACAGGTTGAGAGATGAAGCTCCACCTGACTCCCAGTGCACACAGCTGCTGGCAGGGGGACAGGAAGGGACAGAGGCCCAGGCAGTCCTGGTTTTTCTACCTTCCTTGTAACTTCTGCATCATCTCTGGTTATGCTGTCTTGCAATGCAAAGCTGTGTAAAGGATAGAGCTTGTAGTTCTCTCTCTTGGTTTCTGGGGGTTTTAGCAGGAACAAGAGCTTTGCCAATGAGGAGGGAGAGCAGATGGCATGGACTGGGGTGAAGGACATGTTTGGAGAGGTGCTGGAGTGCAGACTGTGACTAGCTCTTCCCTGTTGCTGGCCCTGTGTGAGACCAGAGTTAAGGCAGAGCCACGGGTGTTTCAGGATGAGACCGGCAGTACTTGCTTCAACATCTACCCCCACTCTTGTTGGGAAGAGCCTTTAGCTGCATTTCTCTTGCTGTTTTGCACCCAGGCTGATCCTGTCTACCTTCAGGCATTGCAGCAAAGCGGTGGAAAAGGTGGTGGAGGTGCAAGTCACCCTTGCAGTGCTGCATTGTTAGGCACCTGGCAGAAGTGTGAAGTGCAGGCTTCAGTCAGTGGCACTTAGGTGCCAAAATCCAGCATCAGCTCCTCTTTCATTCCCGTCCACTGCTGGACTTGACCCCTCCATGAACAGCCCTGATGTTACACTTGATCTGAGAGAAAGAGCTCTGCGGTGGGTTTGAGAAGAGCAATGCCAATGTCTTCTAACATTCAATGCCAGGGGCCAGAGATGCCCATGCCATGGAGTAAGGACCTGACACAACAGCAGTGCTGGCTCCTGGCCAGTGTGACAGATGATGTCTGGTCACTACAGCCCATCCAGCAACTTTCTCTAGCCTCTGCTATCCTCAGACTGAGCTGTCTTTGCTTCAGGTTTATCTTTGCCTGAAGTTTGTTTATGGGTCTGCCTTCTGAATTCCCCCAGCTGGTGGTAACTTCTGTGAAACTGTGACAGCCCCAATGCCATGGTCCCGTTACCCAGGGCCTGAACTCGGCTGCAGAGCCCAAATTTCATCTGCTCCCAAGCTCCCTGTGCTAGAAGGCAGAAGTGCAGACAGCCTTAACCAGAACAATGTAGCATTGCCTGGGTGAAGAATGTGATTTACTTGCATATGTGTGGCATGTGAACACCAGGGCCGGAGGGCACCACTTGAGTTCCTCTCCTTTCTCTTTCCTTTCCTGCGCCCCCTCCCCCCTTTCCCTTAGAGATGCTTGAGCCACTTGCTAGCACTTTTGTTTGGGGATGAGGAGAAGAATGTGTGGGTTGACAAGAGGAGGTGGGAGCGAGATCTTTGGGAGCCAGGAGTCTGAAAATGAAAAAGCCAACGATCTAGGAAAGCCTTGTAGAAAAGTTTAAAATTAGATTGACCCTGTACTTTCATATTGCTGGAATTTAATTCCTCTGACCCTGAAGCTTTAGGTCTAACTCAAAGCAAGGGTTCCCAGGCTGTGGTCAGTGGAGGACAGTGCTGTTTGGAGCTCTTGTGTGGCCATGGGTCTGTATCAGAGACAGATGTACCTCCTGTCCACCTCCTTGTATTTATGAAATACTGGAGAAATTCAGTCTTGAGAAGCCAGGGAAACCTCATATTTCTGCTGTCTTTGTTTGTGTCAGTGTGCAGCTTGTGTCTGGAACTTCTTCCCCCTCAAACTGGGATACTGCCCTGTGTAAAAGCTGATCAGAGCTTTTCCTTTTTCAGACATGCTTGTAACTGTTTCTTTTCTGTTCCTGTTTGCAGGTTGTGCAGCTTGACATTAAAGAAACTGGTAGTCTTAAAGGAATTGGATAAGGAGCTTATTTCTGGGGTCATTGCTGTCAAAATGCAGGTAATTGCTGCTCAGTTCTAAGAATTGTGTTGTTTGTCTAAAAATACTGGCAGGTGCCCAAACTGAGCTTTACCTCCATGTAAGAGTCCGTTGCATCTACAGACTTCTTCCCAAGTCCATCAGGGTGTTCTGGATGTGTGTAGACTCTTTTCTGACCCTTCTCCCACGTTCCTATCTCACTTCACTGTTGTACATGAAGAATATTGTTCACTGATGGCTCAGCATGAGCTTATCTGCATGTAAAAGTGCTCTTCACAGATCACATGTCACCTTTTCTTCCTGAGCTAGCACTAAATCCAAGCCTGGTTCTCTGTTTAACAGTCTGGGGCTGAACATCTTGGTAACTGGGTCTTGGTTTGGGGGAATCTGGGCCTTCCTCTGCTGGTGGGCAGCTGTACTTTGAATACTGTGGCCAAGCTTGTCAGTGGGTTTGTAGGGTGCCTGTACAGACTAATTGCTTCTCCTAAAATACGGTTGTCATCCTAGGTAAATAACCCACTTTACAGCAGATGTTTGTGCCATTTAATTAGGTGCCTCCATGTAGGTCACAGTGCCTGGAGGCGGGCTGGGAAGGAGGCTCGGTTCCACCGTGCATCACAGCATCAGTTTGGCTCACGTGCTGCCATCACTGCAAACACTAAAGTGCATAAGGAGGAAAAGCCTAGCAGAGCTATAAGTAGAGCATTAACTGTGCTGAAAAGCTGCTGCTTTTCAAATGAAGAGCTAGGCAAACCCCTGCAGGGAGCTGATTGTGTCAAAGCAAAGTCTAGTTTGGAAGGTGAAATCGGGAAGGAAAAACACATAGCTGAGGATTTAATTGGTATCTCTCATCTCTGAGTCCTCCAGCTGGGGTAAAAATGTCCCTCTAAGTTGGACAGGGTTTGTGCACCCACAGCAGAGAGCAGAAAGGTAGGGAATTGCCTTACACACCTGGATTTGTGGGAACCTCAGAAGAAGCACTGTTGTGGGTTTCCAGGCTGTCAGATACTGCTTATCAAGGCTGAAAGCTTTCCATGTGTTTGTCCTCATAGATGATGAATGCATCATGTAAGCACCTGAGGCTTGTCAGTGAATCATCTATGCCCAGAGAGTGCCAGACTTGGGTTGAAGAATTCAGAAACTTTTATTAGAGCAAAACCTTCTTTTTCTGTCCAGATTACTGCTGCTTAGACTTTCTATGGGTGAAAGCTTGCCCTAGACCCACAATTCCAAAGGAAATTTTAACACGTGGCAGTTTCACATCCCGTTTGGTGTATATGTGTTGTGATCTGTGTTGCTGCAGTGTTCAGACACTGGAACCTGAGCAGTCCTCTCCACACCAGGCCCTGCTGTTAAAAATTCCTTTAGAGCTTGCAGGTTATGATGCTGATGCTGACAAGCTTTTTCAGGGATACTTTAGTTACCAGCACTCAGGTTTCTGACATGACCATTGTTTGAGGCTTGTGGTACTGGATCATCAAATACATGATCTCTGTCAAATGACTGCCTTTGTGTGGGGAATTGCACGCGAGTTGTCAGACACTAGAGCCCTTCCAGAGGGGATGACTGAATTCAGACCTAATGAGAGCATCTTACCTGCATTTCCCATGTCTCCTTGAAGCCTCCAGAGCAGAGATGTTCAAAGAGTTGTCAGCTGTATTTCCCGAGCCATCGCTCTTGTTTATCTGCTGCGGTCTTTTAAAAGCAACTATATTTGGTCTTTCATTAGATTTTGGTTGCATAACCAGTAAAGCAAGATTGCTGCTATTAGGAGCTTTGCACAAATGGAGCAGCTGCTGCTGTTGCCAGCAGCCAGGCTGGCTGTGCTTCACTTGCATGTGTGCTGCTTGTCCTGGAGGCAGCCCTTGGGTGCCTGGCTGGGCTCTGTTGTCACATCTGCTGGAGCTCAGGCAGCACGGCGTTTCCAGAGAGGAGCTGGTGCTGTGCGGAGCTGAGGCAGAGCATGGCCTTTGCTCTGGCTGCCTGAGCTGTGCATTTGGGGAGGTGGGGATGTAAACTGGGCTCTGCTGCTGTCTCATCTCCTGATGGTCTTTGAGGCTGATAGGGGCAGACCACATTTCCCCTTGATAACGCTTGGAGGTGTTTATCCCTCCCCAGTCTGTCTCTGATTTCCCAGATGCTGCTTTTTCAAGAGCTACAGTTCTGTGCTTCTGGGAGATCAGCCCGTCTGGACAATGCCAGATCTGCAGCCTCAGCAGAACATTGAGCCAGAGACCTTCTGAAACTTGCCACTGTGTTTGAACAATGCAGAAGGGTTTGCTAGGCAGCAATCTGTCATGTTTTCCGGCTAGTTTTCCTTCAAACAGTCCCTGAAATGAAATGCTCACACAGTAAATAGCCTGGTAACTCTGTTAGCATAAGGCAGCCCACACACAGGGTTGGTTTGGGGTTACCAATCTCCAGACTCCACTGAGATGCTTAGTGATTTTTTTCTTTAATATCCACAGCTACTGGCAATTGTTTAAACAGGTTGAAGTCCCCATTTTCCCCAGGGAGGGGTGCACAAAAAGAATAGCCCAGTTTGTCATGGCTAACGCTGGAGATTTAAACATGATGCTGCAGCCTCCAGACCCAGGAGACGAGGAGCCTCGTACCTATTGGCTGAAGTGAAAATAGGAGACTTCAACTCGAGGGGTGGGGGTTGGCTCACAGCTTTTCAATGCTGGGGTTTGGCAGAACAAAAGCTGCATTGTTGCAGTTAGGGACAGTAAATATGCCCAAATCTTTATTAGTCAAATATCTCCCTTTCATCTCATTAATATTTCACAGAAGTACAAGGTCAGACCCATCCGTTCACTTCTCTGTGGTAGTCCCTGACAACGTTTCCTGGTGTGCAGTAAACAGGGCTGGGATGGGATGTGAGAGGTGGCTTCGGGGGAGTTCACCCGGTGCTGGACTTTGTTTCCTTGCAGGGTTCCAAGCGCATCCTGCGGTCTCATGAGATCGTGTTGCCCCCGAGTGGACACGTGGAGACGGAGCTTGCGCTGACCTTCTCTCTGCAGGTAGGCTGGGACCCGGCTGCTTGCTGGGCTTCCTTGCACAGCTTCTCCCTTGCGGTTGTTTGCAGGGAGCAGGGCTGCGTGGTGGCTCTGAGGTGAAGATCCTCATGAGCCCCAGCTTACTTGTCTGAATTGCCTCTCGGGTGCTTGGGGTCTGGAGCAGGGTACTGGTTCCCAGTGTGCCTTCCCGGTGCGTCCTGGAACATGAAGACTTTGCAGTCTGTCCTCTTCAAGTCATAGCTGCGGCAAGAGCTGAAGCAGAGCGAGTTGGCTCTTTTTTGCTTTTTGTTGCCTTCTTTATGATCAGGCAGCAGAGGATGGCAGTCCTGGGGGTGGTGTGGAGTGTCAGGCTGACAGAAGGCAGTAGTAGGAATGAGTCAGGTGAGCCTTTGATTTGGAGTTGCTGAGGGAGGCACCATTTGGGGAAGCAGGAGCAGTCTGCTCATAGTTACTCCTGGCTCTAGAGTCACAGGAATAGCTGTGAGTCAGAACAACTGCGTTTTTTGGTTCCTCTTTCCTTCAAAGCCTGCTGCCCTGGTACTACCTCCTGAACAGGGAAGTAAGGCAAATAAGGGCTGGCTTGCTGAAAGTACGAGAGAGGATCCTGCATGCAGAGAGCAGAGCCAGACAGACCTCAGAATCATTCATATCTGGATTATCTTTGTTTTGTGAGTGTCAGATCTTGACTTCAGGACTTTGATTTGGTAAGGAGAAAGGCTCAGGTAATGATGTGAGGCTGTTTGTTACTCAGACCTGTGCAGAGCTGAAGCAGGTAAGGTTTCATTGCAGACAGATGATAATCCAGCATCTGCCCAGGCAGATGGCTGGGTTAACTGCATCCCCTCTTTAGTGAACAGGAAGAACCAAGCTGCATGCCAGGAATATCTACACCTGGATCCTGTGGCTGCAGCTTTCCCATGGCTGGGAGCAAAGCTGTAACACGTGCCAGCCGTGTGTCAGCAAGGAGCAAGTCTGCAGATCTTTTTGGAATTAATTTGGATTATGGTGTTTTGGTTTTTTTTGTGTTTTTTTTTTGTTGTTTTTTTTTTTTTTTTTTTTTTCTGGGGCTCAGAGCAGTGCTGCAGCAGGATGCAGAGCACTGCCTTTAACTCTGTTTTCCCCAACGGGGCTGGGAATTGAGCCAGAACAGGGGAGAGGAGTGTCTGTGACACTGAGCCTTCAGCAGAGGTGAGTGAGCTTAAAGCAGAGATGTGCTACTGGTCTCTGACTGCAGGAAGGGTTGTTGGTCTTGGATGCAGTAAGACCTGGGAAGCATTCTTAAAATGGCCCAGCTGGATTTTTATGGCAACTTCTACTGCTGCTTAATTGGACAATGGCAGAAAGCTACTTCTAGCTAGCAATTGTAGCTTAATTCAGCTACATTCTGAACTTAGTGCCTAGGATATATTTGAGAGTGGTGGTGGGCCACAAAGTAAAAGCATGTGGGTGTCATAGAGCAAGGTTTTGTTGTCTTGCTGCACTCAGTATCTCCATATTGCACCATCAGCTCTTGACACCGTGTGCCTGGCTTTGAGCTGCCTGCCTGGATCTGCAGCCCCTTGCATCTTCAGTCACTGCCTGCTCAGTTCCTTCTCCTGAGTGACATTCCTGTCCTTTGCATGGAGCTGATCTAGGGGTGTTCTGCTGGCTGCCCCTCGTGGCTGGCAGGCCTCTGCTCAGAATGAAGGGAGGAGTTTCCTGCTGCTCTGTTACACAGCTGAGTGAGACTGGAGTTAGTGGTGTGTCCAGTCTTGCTTCCCCTCCTAGCTAGGGCTAAACCAGGAGGGGCCTTTCTGGCAGGTGAGCTGCCATGGCCCTTCCTGCTGGAATGTCTGCTTCTCCTGACCCACACTTTCACAGAACCCAGGGAAATTCCCCAGATATCCAAACATAACATCCCAGCTCTCTGGCATTAATTAAGAGCTCTGCACTTAAGTCCTGTCTTTAATCTAATAAATGTTTCCAGATGGGAGGGATTATTACATCATTGAGGCTTCAAAAAAAGTCTTGCCCTGACTCTCACTGTTCCGGTGTGTGTGTTTTCTCACCCCTCAGAGGTGCCTTGAGGTGTTTGATGCTCCCTCTGAAAGCTTTCAAATGTTTTGAACCTAACTGTTTCCCTCTCCAATCTCTGTCACGGACTGACAATCACTGAAAAGTTTGTGTTGAAGCAATTCTGTAGAGTTGAAAAGCCATGGCTAGTGTTAAAAAAGCTGGACTGTGCTGTGCGAATAGCTTGTCTTTTCTTCTGGAAGGCCTTGCTTATTTAATGGAGGAGGTGTTTGGCCTGAGTCTCTCTGTTCCTTTTTTTTTACCACCTCAGTGAACGCTCATCAGAGGTGGCCAGGCAGTACACCTGAGAAAAACAGAAACTTGTACATGTATGGACTTGAGCTGTTCATTTTAATCCCAGAAAACTGGACACATTCAAACTGAGCTGGCCTGGGACCAAGGGTGACTTGGGACTTCAGTTCTAGGTTTCTACTTAAGCACCCTTGGTGTGGCTCAAATGCTTTGAACTGAGAGCAAGGGGTCCCTCTTCCAAAATGCAGAAGGGTACCAGAAGTAAGGAAATGGTAAATTTGAATGTGAAAGGTGCCTCTGGCTTCTGGAGTTCCTCCTGCCCCTTCTCTCTAATAACTTTCTTCCATCCTTCTTTAGTGATGTTGCACATCTGTAGAGAATCACAGGCTCTGTGTGTTTTGAGGCTGCCTTTTGGTTATGTGGACTGCTGTTCCTCTCTTCTGCAATGCCTCTACCTTGGGCAATGAGCAGTAGATCTTGCCCTTGCAGAGCAGTCAGCTAATTAGTCTTCTTCTTGTTTGGGTGCCCACTGATCCCAGCTCCCTGCAGAGTAGTCAGGCTTGCTCTGGACTGCAAATTAACATCTCAGTGTTTGCTATTTGATTTTTATCAAGTGTTTTGATGGGCAGGAAGTTAATTTTCATAATGTCCTGAGAGAAAAAAATGAAGTAGTTCTTCCCTGCAAGAGAATCATCTTTAACTTGTGAATGTCCTCTTTGAGATCCCTGCAATTAGGTTCTCCTGTCTGCTGGTTATTTAGTACTATTTATGTTGTATAGTTGGAGCACATGTCCCACCCAGTCTCCTCTATTTTTGGGATGAGAACTGGTCAGGTTGCTGCTTTATCTTTTCTTGAAGGCTTTTCTTCCTTTGCACAGCTTCTCTTATGGTTATAGTTAGCATTGCTCATTTCCTAATATACTCTGCCTGACTTCACAACTTTCTCTTCCCGAGGACTTTCTGGAGGAGGTGTATAAACAAATGTATTTTCTTATACGGAATATGTCTTGGGAGGTTTTATGTCTTTGCAACATTACCTGGCAGTTGGACAGGTTTTTTTTCTTGACTTAGTTACTTAAAATACAACCAGTTGAGAAGTGTCCTTGTGTTGGAGGGAAGGCAGTGTCCTGCCAAGAGTGTAGGGGTCTGTGGTTGTCCCTGCCACTGCCCACTGTGCAGGGCAGCCCATGCCCCTGGGCAGCACCTTGGCCTCCAGTTCTGGGCTTCCACTCTTTAGCTGTTGGGGAAAGTGTCTCCTGAAGGCTGCTCATCTCCCTGGGAGCAGCCCTTCCCAAACTGAGCAGCTGCTCTGTGTGCCTGGACTGTGTTTTTGGAGCACCTGTCTGAGCTGTTTGGGCAGAACTGAGCTCTTCCGTGGGATAATGAAGAAGTGCTCGCTGAGTGTGAGTGGGCTGTGGGCACTTAGAAAAGCCCTGGGGTTGTTCCTTAGGAATGGAGGTTACCCATGAAGCTTGGGAGATATTGCCAGGAAACAAAATGAACTTTTCCACTGTGTTTCCCACCCCAGTACCCTCACTTCTTGAAGAGAGAAGGCAACAAGCTTCAGATCATGCTGCAACGGCGGAAGCGGTACAAGAACCGAACCATTTTAGGCTACAAGACCTTGGCTGTGGGATGCATCAACATGGCTGAGGTGAGCTGCTCTTCACATGGTCTGGACATCCTCCTTTCTCTTCAGACCCACTGCTGTCACTTTCCTCTTTGAGAAGTACCTGGCAGGATTTCAAATAGCTGTCTTAATAGCTGTAATCAATATTCACAGGGCAATAATTAACCAGATTTTATTACTGAGTAGTAATATTGAGTGTTTTCTGCCTCATGTCTTAATAGCTAAAGCTTTCACAAGGCTAGCTGATGGCCTTTTGGGGGTTTTGTTCTTGTTTTAGTGGCTTTATTAGAGTTAGGGGGTCCAGGTCAAAAGTGCAGAATGAGACAGTTACTTGGGCTAGCCTTCCAACCCTGAGAAGTAGTAAAATTGGAGCAAGATTTGCTGTGCTTCTCAGTGCCACAGTATGAGAGTTCAGGATTAAGTAATTTCTCTCATTTTGCTTGAAAAACCCTTGGCCATTGTTATTTAATGGCTGTTGGTAATTTAGGTGGAGCTCTATTCATGAGAAGTAAATGATAAAATTAATGCTGGAGTCAAGTATGGATAAATTATTCACAGGGGCTTTCTGAATGGCATAGCTCCATGCTTTGTTATTTCATGCCTTGTTTAATCTCTGCTGTTTCAGTGTCTGAGTGTTTAGAAATGGGCTTAGCAGTAGCAAGTTCAGTTTAACACCAATATTTTTCATCAGACTGCATTCTGTCAACAAATGACTTTTATCCAAAATAAGCTAGTGTTGTGCTGTGGTGAGTTATTACTGTATTAAAGAATTCACTCTAAAGACTGCTTGTCTTATGTGAGTGGAGCTTCCCTCAGTCTTGCAGTGAATGGCGAGCTCCTTATTTGAATTGGCCAAATGTGTGGTGTTGCAGCTAACATTTTTCCTGTACTGTTTGATTTGTTGGACAGCTAGAAAATAAATACTGCTGTAAGGCAGAAAACATGTGGGCCCATTAATTAGAGTCATCGGTGAACTTCCAAGTGTTGGGCATTTGCTGCTGCTACATGTGGTTTTTCTTATGTCTGTTTGTAATGTCAGCTGACTGAGGTTAGAAGGTCAAAAATGTTCAAAGGTTCACCATGTTAGGAAATAGTTGCTCTCTAGCTCATCTGGAATATTTATGAAATTGAAGTCTTCAGGAAAACAGATTTTACAAGCCCCTCCTCCCCTTTGGAGTTTATAGGATGATGACCCCTAAACTCCACTGACTCATTTCTTAAAAAAAAATTATAAAAAGTTCTCTTAGCTGTTGAAACAAAGAAGTGGATTGGAGTTGGGAGTGAGCAGTTTCAGAGCAGGGGGACATATGTTCCTCATCAGATCAGGTCTGTTTAGATCCCTGTGAGGAGCTGACAGAGCAGCCTGGTGTGTGTTGGAAAGCTGATGTGCAGGTGAGAGTATGTGCTTGCTTACTCTGGTGGGGCAAGAGAAGAACACAAGATTCTGGGGAGAAACCTCTGAGCTGTGAGTGGCAAAGGAAGGAGAAACCTGCACCAAGATGTCCCTCTGCCTCCACCACTGACTTGTTTTTCATGACACCCTGCTTCAATATCCTAGGGTGGTGGCCAGTTCCTCTGAGATTCATCTGTCAGCTTTCTAGAGCAAGGATATTTTGCTTTAGGAAGCATTCTACATTTGTATCTCACCAAGAATTTTTCTTTTACCGAGTCTTTTGCTGGGTTTTCAGACAAAATTAAGTTCCTTAATTAGATGTTCAGAAGGTGGGTAACTTGGTAATTCAAATCAGTATCAGTACCGTGCTGGGGAAGCAAGTACTAGTAATGAGGTAGTCAAGTACTCTGCTTCAAGGATGAGCTAATCATTTCTTAAGCTCAGAATGTTTTTTGTTTCCTTCCATCACTTTCATTGGTAGTCAGATAAAATCTCAACTAGCCTTGTGTATTGGCTGCAAGTGGCTCTTGTGGTTACAAGGTCTTGGAAATGGAGAGTAACTCCAGTAACATAAATAACTGTGTAGTATGAAAATGATACAAGTTTAAATGCATTTCAATGCAGATTTGTACTGCTTAATTTCTGTCCTAGGTCATGCAGCACCCTACAGAAGGTGGCCAGGTTCTGAGCCTTTTCAGCAACATCAAAGAGGCTCCATTGAAGGTTGCAGAAATCTGGATCTTCTCCTTGTCAAGTCAGCCAATCGACCATGAAGACAGCACTATGCAGGCCAGCCAGAAAATCAAGTCTACAGGTAAGAGTACAACCACATTCTCTGAGGACCAGTGTCCTCCTGAACTAGCTGGAGTTAAACCCCACCTGGGCTTGGATGCTTCTGGGACAAATGAGGACTGGTTTGCACAAGTTTCTGTGTCTATAAGTGATCAGTGCAAAGAAAACCCACTTTGCAAAAGTGCTGCTGGGTAAGCAGGGAGTGTGACAGAGCGGGGGATTGAATTGTCAGAGCTTGTCCTGCGTGCCACACCACACCTGAGCCATCCAGCGAGGGTTGGCTGTGTCCTCACCAGTGCTCTCCCAGCATTACTGGTGGATATTTTGAGAGCCTGTAGCTTCTCACCTGACTATCAGTGTTGTATTCAGGAGATTCACATTTAACTACTCTTTGATCTTCTTTTTCCTTTGAGTATTTTACAATAAATTTCATTGACTTTAGATGAGACCTGCAGACTTGCAGCATGTTTTGCTGGGGATGATCACCTGGCTTAGTGAGTGTAAATCTATGATGTTGTGCACTGTACAGGGAAGTCACTGGGTTCAGACTTATGGTGATGTTTTTATGGGGCACCAGCCCTCTGCCCTCTGCTGCAAGAGTGACCTGCTGAAGGTAGTGCACATAGTGTTTGTGTGTTGTTGCCTGGGGCCGGGCAGCTCACCTGAAGGGTTATTTCCATAAAGGTTTTAGACTCTGTCATGTTTTACTTACCCCTTTAAGTCAGTTCTGCCCACGTTAGGGGGAAAAGTGATTTCCCTTGTGGAGAAATCTCTTTGCTTGCTGCTGTCTACCAGATGGTTGGTTCTTTCCAGGGTAAAAGGAGGAGGAACATTATCTGTGTCCTGGTCCTTTCTTCTTACTGAGTGTGTTTCTCCTCATTCCATTCCTCCAGACAATTCCCATCTCACTGGTTCTAGCACGGATAGATGCCTGCTAGTTTATCTTTTTGTGTGCCTCCTTTTTTGATTTGTGATTGAGCTGGCCTTTTCTGCTCCTGAGATGAGACTGTGCCCTCACCTTGAAGGAGTTTCACAGGATCTCTCCCCTCTTTCCTTCCCTTTCAGACAACTACTCCGAGGAAGAGTACGAGAGCTTCTCTTCTGAGCAGGAGGCCAGTGATGATGCCGTACAGGGCCAGGTACTGTTCAGGGCATGGCTTCTCCCTGTGAGGGCTCAGTGGAGCATGTGCACTCCCAGCTCCTGCTTGAAACTAAAGCCTATTTCTGTGTCTAAACCATGCCAGTGCGAGACTGTTACTGAGTGTTCAGCTGCAGTGGAGAAGGCCTGCACAGTAACCCATTTCTTGTCATGCTGTGATTTATCTGTTCACATTTGGACTTGAGCTCCCTGAAAAAACATTGGCATCCTTGTTCTTCTCTGTTTAATGGTCAGGGCATCATTGCTTCTCTAGTGCTGATTGGATTCCAAGAGCCCAACTGGATCCCCAGCTGTAATTAAAGGGCCAGTGGGGTCCAAGGCAGCCTTTAGTCTTTAATACCTTTTGTACAATAAATCCTTATGGAGAGCTCCCTGACTAGATGTGAGATGCTTTTGAGTTTGGGTTTTTCTTGTCTTCAGACTCCGGCGTCACCTGCCTTTCACCTGTCAGAGGGTACTGAGAGAGGGACCCACCAAAATGTGGGGCTGTGACTGTCCTTGTTCCTTGAATGTAGAACTAGGTCTGTTTTGCTTCTCCAAGCTGTTATTCCTGTCCCTGCAGGCCAGTCTCACTTCCTTTTCCCTCTGCCATCATAACTGCAGTTCAGGCAAATGCTGCTGGATGCCTCGAAGACAGAGCAGCAGGTTCATCTTCATAGGAGAGACATTTCTAGCACTTAAATGCTCATTGTGTCGCAGAATCACAAGGGTAACACAGGAATCCTCTTTCTGTCCAGGATTTGGATGATGATGAGTACGAGATGGGGAAGCCCAAGAAGCAGCGGAGATCGATAGTAAGAACGACGTCCATAACCAGGGTCGGTGGAAATTAGTTTTACTAACACTGATGGGGTTTGGCCAGGATGGGCAGTGCATGTGGCTTGTGGGAGACAAGACACACTGCCCCAGCATGCAGCCTGGGGGCATGGTCACAGCATGTGAAGAGCTAGAAAAAGCAGCCAGTTCAGGCAGTGGGACCATCCAAGGTGTGTGCGTGTCTTGATTGTCCTTTGGCTGCGAGGTAAAGGAGCTCCAAAAATCATGCAAGTGTATGGAATTCCATCTCCATGAAGAAGCCAGTGCAGGATCTATGCTCATGTAAGTCCTGAAAGTAGCTCTAAGTGAAGAAGAAAAGCTCTCCTATTAGTGCTCTGCGTGGGAGAGGACAGCGGGAAGTTCTCAAAATGAAGTGGTGTAGTCAGGGGCTGGAGCTTGATGGATAAATTTAAGGTGGTGCATGTGGTGCAGAGGCAAGAGGAGTAGTTGGATATTTTATATATAGAAGCTTTAGAAAGATGCATGTGGCTGTCCACCCTCCCACACAAGCATGAGTGTGCCTGCAAAGCTGCACTTGCATGGAGCAAGGACTTGTGCTTCACCACACCATGGTCTAAGGCTGTTTCTGAAAGCGCTGTTTTGATGAAGTCTGAAATAAACCCTGTTTTGACCTGAATATGTCACTATAAAGATCCTTTCTATGAGACCAGAAGTGTGCTGGTTCATATCCTTGGTGTCCATATTATTTTGGAGTGTCAGTGACCAATCGGGACAAAATCCACCACTTGCTTATTAAGCAAGGAACTCATAACAGGAGTGCCTTTCTAACCCTGACCTCTGAACTGATGCTGAATCTCCAGCTGGTGCAGAACTAGGCTTGGTGATGCCAGTTAAGTTAACATCAGCCCAGCTCCAAATCAGATCTCCTCTCTGTGAAACCATTCAGGCCAGCAAACAGCTCTTGCCGTGTCACCTTAGCTGCTGCATGCTGAGTGTCCCCCTCCATAGGCTGCTGAGCTGGTCCCAGGTGTTGTCATGGATGGTTTTGTGTGACACCCTGAGCCAGAGGAGAGCTTTCACTATTGTGAGAGCATCTCAGCCTCAGGGATGCACTGGGGACAGAAACAGGGCTGTCTTGGGAGAGTGTGGTGGATTTGTTTCACCTAAGTTTCAACTGTCTAGAAGGTGGCTGCAGCTGCAGGATAGGAGTTCAGAGATAAAGGGTGCAGTTTGGGTTCTGGGTGAAGTGTCTGAGGCCAGAGTTGGGAGTAGGCACTTGGACTTGCAAAAGCTCAGGAGAGTCAGCAAAATGAGCAACTTTCTTCACCTCAGAGTGGTCTGGTACCAGCCATTTCCTTCTCCCTTTCCTCCTGACACAAGGATGCCTCCTCAAATGCTCTGGACCAGCACTTAGACCAGGGCCCTTCTTGTCTTCTTGAGAATGTGCATGTCAGGTTTGTCAGTGACAGGCAGAGAAGGGCTGGGCAGCTCCTGGCAAGAGCTCTCAGCTACTTGATCCTGCAGAAGGGGGAGCTCCTTGGGGTGAGCAAGCACAAAGGAAGTGCAGCAGTTTGCTTTGTGTTGTTCTGGCCTTGGTTCTTGCTGTGTCCAGGATCTGGGAGTAGGACTAGAGAAGTGTTTGTGTGATGGGGCAAGTGCTGCGGATAAGTGCCACAGCTTTTCACCAGTGCTGCTAGTGAAATAAATGAACCTGCCATGCAAATTCCCACAAAAAATCCCCCATGCTTTGGTGGTAAAAATCACATTTGGTCTCGGGGTCAGTGGGTAGTTGTCTATGTTGGCTCACGCTTGCTGAGATTCAGAAAAGTTGACTATCAGGTGTTCTCCAGGAATATATCAAAAAGGCGCAGGGAGGTGATCTGGCAGAAAAGAATGGTTATCCATTGTGTGTCTAACCAAAAGTGGAGTGCCATCTTTATAGTGCTCGTTGCAGTGGGACCTACTAGTTGGTGGTAATGAAATTTTCGTAGGTGTAGAAAAGCTGATTTCAGTGTAAGAACAGCAGAGAGGGGGGTCTGTGATGCCAGTTGTTGTTTGATTTTAAACAACAGTGTAGCACCAGTGTCAGATGTGTCTGGCTTCTTGCAGACTGGGACAAAACAGCTCACTTAATGCTTTACTTACAAAAGTGTCTTTAACTTGCAGCAACAAAACTTCAAACAGAAGGTTGTGGCATTGCTGAAGAGGTTTAAAGTGTCTGATGAGGTGAGTAATTCCTTCTGTAAACCTTCCTGCCTTGTGTGCTGCCTTCTGCTTGGTGCATCTTGCTTTTGTCTTCAGAAACACTCCACTGTTTCCTCTGGTTTCCTTCATCTTGTTTTCAAGTCCACAGTGGATGTGACCTTTCCTTATACCCTGGCCTTGCAGGGAGGCTTGAGGACCAACTTCTAAATGTCAGCAAACATTTTCTAGATGAAGTTTTATCAAAAGTGGATTTTGGCAGCTGTGTGCATACCCATTAGTTTGCAGATTGTTTTGAAATTATCTTTGACCTGTTCAAAGGCAAATAGTCCAAATGGTCCATATTGCCTGTGAAGTTAAAGCCCAGCCTGTTTGTTCATCTTACTAGAACAGCCAGGCAAGACATGAAAAAGTGGGATAGTGCAAGAGTCAGCTGCTTGGTCAGAGCTGAAAAGAATGAAGCAGATCCAAAGCCCAGGAAACCCATGTAACATTAAGTACCTAATACAAAACCAGTTCACATCTCCTTTGGCTGCATGCTGGTTCTGTGGCTTGTGGGACAGAGCGAGTAACTCCTTATGCTTCCTTACTCTTCTAAGCAGTCCTGTTAGCTTTGCTGTTCTTCCCAAGTTAGCTCGGCAGAGTCAGCACCCACATCTGAGAGCTCAGGCAGCCGAGCTGCTGCTTTTCTGGAGCTGCCACTCAAAAAGCAAGCTCTGGACTGGGCACAGCCCTTGCTCGCTCCGGGGTTTGTGTAAAGGAAGTTCAGTGTGAGGAGTTTGTTCTCCCTGCCTTGGCAGTGGTGGCGGATCCTCGTCCAGGTTTCAGGCGCCTCCTGTGGACATTTCTGGGTATCAAATCAGGAGGTGTCAGGGCAGCTTTTTCAGTAAAACCCAAGACAGGCTACATTGTTGGGAATACTGGAATTTTCTACTGGTTCTAGGAAAACTGAGACTCCTTGGAGACTTTTTAAAGCTTTGTTTATAGAATAGGGTTGAATAATGGACATAACCAATGGTTCAATGGCACGCTCATGTATATGTAACTCTTGCTGAACAAGAGGCATGGACAAGCTTGATCCAAGACAAGCATTTCTCATGTACTTAATCATCCTTGGATATCGTATCCTTGCACCAGGAATAGAACCTTAATCCCAGCACTGGTGTACTGCAGTTGTGGGGGGAACACAGGTGATGTGGGATCAGTCTGGCTCCTAGCAGAGCTGGTGATAACTTGTTTTCGTCTTGTGTAGGTTCTGGATTCAGAGCAGGACCCAGCAGAGCATGTTCCAGAGGTGGAGGAAGATTTGGACCTTCTGTATGACACGCTGGATATAGAGAATCCCAGTGATAGCGGGCCAGAAATGGAGGATGATGACAGTGTCTTGAGCACTCCAAAGCCAAAGTTAAAGTAAGTGTGAGGCACCTTATGCTGGGCCAGAGAGAGACCATATACAGTGTCAGATGTTGGTTTTATTCCCACCCTTCCATGTTCTTTGTTCCCCTCTTGACATGGTGGTGTTAGAATGGGAATGACAGCTTGTGATCTAGAGGTAGTGTGTGTGGAGTCTAACTTCCCTTCAGTCTTAGTTCTTCCTCGTTCCCTGTGCAGATATTCTGCTGCCCTGCCACCTGAGCACAGGGAAGGAATTGGTGGCAGGCAGGCAGAGAATTGAACTGTACATGGTGTTTTGAAGAGGTAGTAGAAACAGGAAGGAAATGTGTGCTAAGGCAGAAGTAGAGGCAGGGATGAACAAGACACACTGTCTTTCTGGAAAGACCTTTCTTGTAATAACACCCTGTGTGGAAAGAGAGTCTTTGCAGGGATTAAGGAAGCAGAGCTGCAAGGAACAAATTAATTCCTCAGGGCCCAAAGGCATTGACTGCAGCAGACGTGGATATGCTCAAGCCTGTTCTTAAAGAACTTGTGAGGGTCAGTCCCAGCCCTGGAGAGCTAAGCTGGGGGTTGCTGGCTCAGAGCAGATGCAGAGTTCCAAGCTCCAAGCTAACGGAGCTGCGACACATCTCTGCTCAATAAAGACTGAAAATGTGAGACTGAGCTGCTCTTGTGCTTCTGACTCGTATGTGGTTGCATGCTCAGGCCCTCAGTGTGGGATGGCTCTGAAACAGAGAGTTATGGCACTGACCACTGCAGCTGGTCAGTACAGCATCTGTTAAATCTGCTAATTACCAGGTGTCATTATATCCTCATTAATCTTGAATGGCCTCATTGGGCTAAGAATAGATTCTGGGTCTGGAGAGACCTGTTCCCTGTCAGTGAGCCAGAAGATGTCAAGGGTAGACTGGGGCAGCAATGGAAATGGTGGGGCTGCTGACATGTAAAGATGTTTGGTGCTCAACCCAAGATACCAACCAGCTGGTAGGCCCTGCCCTGAAGTGATTTGAAAACAGATGTGTTGTGATAAGCAGCTGCTTTGAAACAAGCCAAAATGTTTTACTTTGCATGCTGAGAGTTCATATCCTGTTCCCTGGTGCTGAGGAGCAAACTGTTCTGGGATATGTGATTGCTGGAGTAATGCTGGAATAGGAACTTAATGTGTGTGGTCCTGGGGAGACCCTCTGTAGTTTCCTAGGTCCAGTTCTTGTGTTCATATCTCAAAGAGGATGTGATAAATGTTGATGGCTTTGAGGCAGGTTTTTCCCATGACAGCAAAAAATCAGTTCCTTACCCTGTAATTGAGTCTTGTAGCCTGATGTGATGAGCAGCCTTTTGAGTGGAAGCACAATCTGATTGTGTGTCGTACCTTATCTTACTGAGCAAATGTGTAATTGGAGCCTAGGGCTGGCAGCCAAATCCAGATGCAAGCTGGAAATAAAATGCATATTAGCCCAAGAATCACTTACTCAGAAGTAGAGGGTTGAGGTGTGGGAGGAAGCAGTGGTTCTACTTGCTGTATGTCAGTCAAAAGCTAGATTCAGGCATGCCTGGACTTTCTGGCTTCTCTTACTGTCCTGGACACCTTTCTCTATTTCCAAAAGCAGCCTGTTTACTGGTACTATTGGGGAGCAGTAAGACATTCTGGGAACTGTTGCTTAGTGTTGCTTCACTGTGAGTGTGGTGGGCTTGCCCTGTCAGTGTTTTTGGTAATAACAAATGGGTTTTGCTTTCCTTACTCAGGCCTTACTTTGAAGGACTGTCACACTCCAGCTCTCAGACAGAAATTGGTAGCATCCACAGCATCAGGAGCCAGAGAGAGCCACCAAGTCCTGTAAGTCACATTTCAAGTGTTACCTATCTGCACTGTTTATAATTGCATGTGTAAATTAAAGCACCCTCTCTGACCCCCTCCAAAGATTTGGATGCAGAAATAGAGATTTTCTGCTAAGAAGGCCGGTTTGGGTTTTTGTTTAGTTTTCTTTTTTAATGCAAATATTGTATTAACTCAAGGGTGCATCTTTGGGTTATGTATTGAATACTTGCTAATGGTGTGAATAGCTTCAGATTCCCATGTGCCTGAAATGACTGCCAGGATGGGAGATGTTGCCTGGGAGTTTCAGGGACTTCTGAGCACTCTGTGGAGGAAGTTTTTCTTTGCTGTTGTTGGGATACTTTTCCTAGTGGCTGACAGTGAATGGACAGGGGCAGCTCAGTTGCTTTCCTATTCCCTCCTGGATGGGCAGTGTGACGCAATGCTGTCCCGAGGGAGACTCAGTGATCACCATGGAGTCAAAGCGGGAAAAGAGGAAGTTTAATTTTTTTTACAGCTTATATAGATTTCTAAAAAGGAGACCAGATTGGAAGACTGAGGTTCAACCTCTTCAACTCCACTGGTCTTAGAAAGTGTCCATCAATTGTCCTTTCACAGAAAGGTATGTAAAAACATGATTAATAGTTCTGTAAACGTTACTTTGTTTACATGAAATTTCTGACTCCAAGGCTGAAGGCTAGGAAACAAGGTGACAGGACATAAAGTGTCAGACCCATTCCAGGGCACTTCATTGCCTCTCCTGTGTGTTGTGCATCAGCTTTGCCACATCCCACACTGATGTGTGCAGTCCTGGTGTGAGCAAGGAGCACTGCTGGCCATGCTGCAGAGCTGTGTGATGTTTAAATGGAGAAGCATCTCTTCTGAACAGCCTGACCTGGAGAATGTGGCTGGAAACTGTGCTAGTGCTAAATCTCCTGAGGACTTTTCTTCTCTCAAGCAGGTAGAAGTGCCTGAAAAGACAAAGAGTCTTGGAACCAAACATGCAGGCGACAGTGTTTCTGACACTGTCCCTTATGTAAGTTGAAAATACACTTGTTGACCTTCCTGCTGTGAGTTTGGGTGTCAGCTGTGGGCTGCATTCTGTGGGATGCATCTGTCTGTCCATGTAGCTGCACGTGCAACACAACTTCCACCACAGGTAACATTAGTTGCAGTGAAGATAGCACTGAGTTCTCCTCCTGACCTTAGTTTGGAGGTTTTTGTCTTTCTGCCTTTTGCAGGTGAAATGCTTTATTTTGACCTTTTGCTCAAACAGCCTGAGGAAGGCTGGCCCAAAGTTTGCTACTGAGCACATAAAGGATGCTCAAGGTCATTCCATGTTATCAGACAGAAGTGTTACTTTAAGCTGAATTGGCAGAAATCAAGCTGGTCCTAGGGTAAAAATCCCAAAGCTCAAGTTGCTCTGCCGGGAATGTGGGGTGTGTAACATTTCTCTCATGTCTTTCTCTCTTAGCTAGTTCATTTGGGTAAGATGAATTAATCTGCATTGCATGAGGAGGCATGTCCCTGGCTTTGAGCTGTGAGAGTGCCTGTTCCAAACAGTGTTATCTGAGCGTCTTTCCTACCTCCAGCTCCCTTGTGAGGCAGAGCTGGGAACAGGTATCCCCAGATAGCCACAATTGGCTTCTCCCTTTTGGCTGTGAGGAGGATGTCTGGAAGAAGCAGGCTCAGTGTGCCCCAGCCAGAGCTAAGGTCCCAAGGTGAGACAGAGAGGAGGGATTGTTCCTGGTAACTCTGTTCCCTGTGCTTTTGCAGGAGTCTAACCAGCAAGCTGAGATCCAGGAGGCTGAACTCCCCACTCCAGATGTGTTTGTGGAGAAGCTCCCACCCAGCGGGAAGATCACGAAGACAGAGTCCCTCATCATCCCTTCCACCAGGTACAGGGGACCAGTGCTGTGCCTGTTGCAGGGCTGCTCAGGAAGTCATGGAGAGCATGCTGGGATTTGGTCAGGGTTGCCTTAAGGCACTAAACTGCAAGGACACCCTCCTTGTGTTTGGGCACTTAAGTGATGGGTCTGGAGCTCTTGATAAATGAATGCCCAGAGGTATTCTGTGCTGCTTTGGGGTGTGTGACTGCAGTTTGTCTGGCTGGATCTTATTATGCTGATGTAGCAATAGCAGAGAGGTGGTGTGGGTGTCAGCGTGGGCTGTGGAAGTCATCCTGGGACTCCTGGGAATGTGCTGAACTGTGTGCTGTGTGCTGTCAGAAGCAGAATCATCAGGTCTCGAGCTGGCTCAGATCTATGTGCAGGATTCCCCAGTGCTTCTGCTGACATTACTAAGGTTGCCAGACTGGGTGATGGGGATTTGAGGGCTGTGTCTCACTCAAAAATGTGCCAGCCCTGGGAGTGTAAGCTCATCTCTCTCTCCAGCAGGTCTGAGGGGAAGCAGACAGGGCGCCGGGGAAGAAGCACGTCGCTGAAGGAGAGGCAGCCGGTGAGGCCGCAGAACGAGAGAGCCAACAGCCTGGACAACGAGCGCTCCCCAGACACCCGGCACCACCTACAGGTGTGCACAGCACTGCTACCTCTGCAGACACTCAGTTTTCCTCTCCTCCACTGTCTACTTTTCCTTCTGGTTAAAGCTCTGTCCCTTCTGGGAAGGATCTGGGCCCCGCAGCTTCAAGAAGGAGGGAATTTATGTCTTGGCCAAAGTTTTATCTTCCATCCAGTCTGCTGGGGTTTGCCAGCTTGTAGCTTTGTCAGCCAGCCATAAACTTGAAACACTCAACAGATTGTTAGAATGAGAAATGAATAGGGATGTGTTGAGGAATTACTCCTTTGAAATAAGGCAGATTGCTAAGGACTGTCTTGTGCACAGCATATGTGCCATGCATTTGTTAGTGGTGGGACACACTTATTTCCCTCCTTGAAGGAGATTATTCTTGACTTTTATGAATCTTAAGTTCTTGGACTGCTGTTCGTTGGTATAAATTGATGTAAGTAAAAGTGCATAGCAGAAAGAGTAATGGCCAACAAATCCACATGTTGAAGAAGCTGCAGAGTGTCGGTCCCAGCAGCCCAGTGTGCTTTTGCTGATGGGTGACTGGCTAGCATGCACAGCCACCTCATCAGTGCAAGAGCTGGAGCTGGAGGCTTGATGGTTAGAGCTGACACCTCTTACTGTTCTCTTCTCTGTGTCTTTATTTCCAGATCCCCAGGAAAACAGTGTACGATCAGCTAAATCACATCCTGGTTTCCGATGACCAGCTGCCAGAAAACATTATTCTTGTCAACACATCTGACTGGCAAGGCCAGGTAAAGGCAGGAGATATTGCCTGGAGCACAGTTCTCTTGTGCTTTCCTCCTCAGGACAGGCCTTGAACTCTGCACTAACAAAGTAGGTTCTGCTGCCTGCAGAGTGTTCAGTGCCCACAGGCTGGATTTCATCTGACCAGGAGATGCTGGGATCTTACAAAGCTTTGCCACCTGAGCCTTTCCACAGAGGTGTTTTCTCCTCCAAGCAATGCCATTCCTCCTGGTTAACAGCACACTGGGAGTATGACTAAACCCTTGCACTCAAAAGCCCCCTAAATTGTGGTAGACTGGGGCAAAGGAAGCAAGGAGCAAACCACCTTGTGGTGGTTTAGGCTGAGATTTCTGAGCATAGGTGCTGAACAGGAGAAAATATTATGGGTCAGCTCTGTAGCCATGTAGTTGTGCATGTGATTGCTGACTGCAGGAATCGCTCCATCCTTGCTGAGTGATGGTTGTTTTAAGAAGAACCCTGAGCAATACCTACTTTTGCTGGCAACATGGAACGGTTTGTTATGGGTTTGGAGCAAATTTTGCTGCTTTTGAAACCCTATTCTGAGAAAGCAGCAAAATATGTATGGAAGAGGACCAATGAACATGTGCTGGGTGGCTGTTGCCTGGGGAACTTGTGCCAGGCTTGTGGAGATACATTGTCTGGTTTGGCTTTCTGCTTCTGGAAGAACTAGGGTCTCAATGTGTGACAGAGCAAAAATATCATCTGAGCTACTGGTTCCACTTTCTCTGTACTTGGAAGACAGAGAAATGCCTTCTGGAGATGGACAGAAGATGTTGAAGATCATCTTCCAGGGGTTCTGGCAGCTTGTGCCTGCAGTATCAGAGGGCATGAAGGTTGTGAACAGGGGTGTATAGATTAGTCATGCAAAAATTGAAAGTGTGAGATAATTACTGAGTGCCATAATTATGTTCATGTGTACCTGAGGTGTGTGGTGTCCCTATCAGCTGCGTGGAGGGGAAACAGTCCCTCATGAGGAACATGTGTGTGGTAGCACCCTTCCCTTTCTTCAGTGTTTAAGGGTGGGCAGAACATTGCATTTCCTTAAAATGGAAATCAGAGAGATGCACCTGCTCTTCCAGAAGCAGGCAGGTAGACAGTGTTTGCTCTTTCCCAGTGCTGTCTGCTAAGTGAATGGTCTGCTGCTGCTGCCCTGTCCTCTGTGGCTGTAAAAGCTGTGCTGCTCTAGATAAGTCATTGCCATGTTTGGGATATGGTGTTGTGTCTGTCAAGGAGGTGTTGCCATTTTTCTAGAAAGAGAACTTTCCTTTGGCTGCTGTGCAGGGAGAGGGTGTTTGTGAAATAGCCACATCACCTTCAAATCAGACACAGGGAGAGTGCCCAAGAGTGGGTGTGAGAATACCCAGGAGGTTGGGGGAGGCAAATTTTCTTCTTGTGACAAACTATACAAAAAAAAAAAAAAAAAACCTCAAAAATGTTCTGTTCTCTCCTCAGTACCTTTCAGATGTCTTGCAAAAGCACACCTTGCCAGTGGTCTGCACATGTTCCTCTGCTGATATTCAGGCAGCTTTCAGCACAATTGTCTCCAGGATACAGAGATAGTAAGTTCTCACCTTGCTTGTGTTGTCTCAGCCCTAAAAACCTCTCAGCTCCTGTTCCCCAGGACTCAGGGATTTAGTTTCTCAACTACTGCATGAAACTTTTCCAGTCTGCTCTCCTGAAGTCAGAGTTGTGTGGCTCTTCAGCACGCACCACCCCTGCAGGGTACTGCTCTTCTGCCTCCTGTGGGGACACACAAGTCACCAACAGCAGTGATTATCAGAGATTGTGCTTTGGAGGCTGCCTCGTGGGTCAGATGCATGCTCCAATAAAGAAAGCAAAACAAATAAGGGTGTTTTAAATAGTTCTTGCTCTCCCTTCCAAGCAATTCCCAGATTAATTCCTCAGTTCCTTGAAGGCACCCCCTACTTACCTGCTGAGGGCTGTGGGTGCCTGAGTGTGTTCTGTGACCCAGCAGTTAGTAGGTACATCCTAACCTAGATAGTCGAGCCCAGCCCTTTAGAATATCAAAATGTGCAGAAGAAGGAGCAGGGAGACCAGTTAAGAAATTACTAAGGAATGTTGTATTTTATTAATAAAGTTCTAAGCTGCTGAGAATTGTTGCAATATTGCCTTGTGTGTTGAACAAAGTCTCTTCTGCTATAATTATTATTAATCAGTTGGTTTTTTAGTTTTTTTCTGTTTTTTCTGCTTGTTCTGAAATATATGGTTGAAGACACAATTACAGATATGTTTCCTCTTTTTCTCTCTAGCTGTAACTGCAATTCACAGCCTCCAAACCCAATTAAAATTGCAGTGGCAGGAGCCCAGAATTACCTCAGTGCTGTGTTGAGGCTCTTTGTAGAGCAGCTGTCTCACAAAACCCCCGACTGGCTCGGCTACATGAAATTTCTGATCATCCCTCTAGGTAAATAAGGAATGGTGTTTCTTCACAGGAAGGGGAATGGGTGAAATCTGCTGTGTTTCCTCAGGAGAAGCCAATCTGGAGCTTTGGCTATAGGTTAAATGAGGCAAATTGTTATATGACAGCGTAGTGCTGGTGTTGCTGCTCTTGTGTGAGTGAATTTCATGTGTAAGTTCCTGATGCCAAAGTCTGCTTGTATGCCTTTTGTTTGGAACAAGGGGCTAAGTGCTACCTTCCCATACAGGGAGACTCTTATGCACAGAGTATTGTTCTAGGAGCCCTTTTCCCTGGCTGAGATGTTAAATTCAGTGGGCACCACGTTTCCCAAAGCAGTAACTGTTCTGGCCTCCCTGGGCTTGACTCAGAAAATGTTAATAGAGGAGGGATTGAAAATATTTAAAGGTTCTGAAACTGCTGAGAATTTGAATTATTCAAATTGCATGTGTCTTTGGCTTTTACTTTATGTGCTGGTCTGCTCAGGTTTTTCCCTCAGTTTTCCAACAGTTTGTCTCTCTGCCCCTTCAGCAGCTCAGCAAGCCTGCCTTGCCTGGCTGGTGAATTCCCCAGCTTGGATTGCTTGTGGTGAGGGAAGTAGAGTGGACTGATAACAGCACCAGGAGTCTTGTTGTAGTCAGAAACATGAGGAATGTTGCGGTGGCAAGGCCTGGGAAGCAGGGCAGTCATTGGGCCTGTGGGCAGGGACTTCTGGGCAGTGCTGGTGTGGTCCAGGGCTTGACTTTTGTGGACAGAGAACTTAAGAGATGGAAACAACAGAACACTTGAAAAGCACCTTTTGCTGGTGTTTTCCAGTTCTCTGGGTTTGGGAGCAGCTGATGGCAGTTCCTGTAGGAATCAGAAGCTGCTGCCCAGCACCATGAACACTGGGGTTAGGCTATCCGTTCAATGGTGGCATTTGCAAAAGTTAAATAAAAGAGGCAGAGGAAAAGAGCTGGATTCTCCTGTAATAAGAGGCATTTAGTTTCCAAAGTGGTTGGCAGGAAGAGAGGAGAGAGCCCTTTAGGGAGTAAAAACAAAAGAAAAAAAAATAATTTCTGCAAGGTTAAATGTGTTTTGAATGAGAGTCTATGTCTAAGACTTTGCTACTCACTTGCTGACTGTCTCCTGGCCTCAGAAGAGTTTTCTGTCCTGCAGTTTTTAGTGATCTGAAAATATACTCTCTTTGAAAGTGAAACAAAAGATTTAACTAGTATGGATTTGCGTTGGTTTTTTAATCTTAAAACTTTCTTTTGTAATCAAAAAAGAAAAAATTAACCAGGCACTTTGATTATGAAATGCTTTAGAACTGTGAATTCTTTTTAAATTCTACTTTAAATATAGAAACTTCTCTAACAAGGCCTTTTCCAGACCATAGAAGTCTGCAGTATTTCCTGATCGGATCAAGTGCTTATTTCTGGCCAGCTCTCTGGCAGTTCAATCAAGTGATTGAGGAGACACTTCTCATTCCTGACAATTGAAAAAGCACCCAAGACAGAATGGTGACCATGCCATAAATGTATTAAAGGAAAAGCCTCTCTGCTGCTTGCAGTACCTTTGAACTAGGGCTGGTGGACTTTTTTCATGGATGGTTTTACCTTCTGAGTCCACAACTACACACTCCAGTGACAGAAGGGTCAACCTTCAGTGGTTTATTAGCAATCAGAAATGCCTAAAGATGTGAACTGGGAGATTCAGTCCTGCTTCATGCTACATTCTATGGCTGTAAGACTCTTTTGCTGTCTAAAACACTATATAAACAAGTGAAAAGGGGAAAATAAAGAAAAATGTTGGGGGTTATTTGGGCTGTTTGGGGTATTTTAACATTTTATATAGCTCCCACGGGTAGATACTTCCTGTTGATTGCTTGTTTCCATGTGCAGTATGTTTTCCCAGCATGTGGGAAAGCTTTTCCAGTACGTGGTGCAGAGCTGTGCTGTGTGAACTGCTTAAAACTCCACTGCAGGAGGAATGATGGGTCCCAGCCTCTAGTGACACTGAGGGCAGCCCAGAGGCACGTCCTTCTTTCACCTCTTTTTGAAGTCTGGAAATCAGCTTGGAGGGTCGGAGGACCATGACAATGGGTTTATTGTTTGGGGTTTTTTTTCCACCAGAGCTTTCCTGGACTATGGTGAGCACAGTTAAGCAACTGGGGTCATCTTGAAGAATCTGTCAGGTTTCCAGTTACCAGCTGGTGACTCAACTGTTGCAGCCTCTGGAAGCCTGGCTTGATGTGCGATTTTGGTGTGCAGGAAGGATGAAAATAATGTGATTAAAGGAACTCTGGGGCTGCTTCATGGCTAACTGTAAATGCACTGGACTGGTGCAGAGCATGACTGCCAAGTGGTGACTGGGAAGGGTGATCCTGGCACACCTTTTCTCCTGTGTTCAGGGACTGTAGAGGCAGTTGCTAGGGTGGCGTTGTCTGTTTCGGGGACACAGATGGCCTAAAATGAAGGTGGCAAATTTTTGCCACCTGCCAGGGCAGAGTTTGTCACTTGAACACCTTCCCTGTCCTGCTCAGTGTTAAGTGTGAAGTCAGATCTCCATGCAGAACTGGAAGCTGGACACACAAAGCTTCTACCAGGAGATCTTTCCATGCCCATGGAAGAGCCACAAGGCTCAGCTAGGGTGAGCAGGGACCTGATGCATGTGCCAGTATTCACTGGGTGCTGTAAACCTGGGGCTCTGTTTTCTGTCTCAAATAGAAGTGTATTTACTGAGCTTATAGCCCTTAAACAAGCCTCCCTGGGATGTTTTTCCTGACTGGAGGAAATTGCCTCTTTTCAGTGTTCAGAACAGCTGTGTGGTGCAAATGGTGCTTGGAGGAAGAGGTCTGGCCCCTCCTGGCAGAGGTGGCCTGGCTCTTGTGCAGCTTGTGGGCAGGAAGGGAGAGCTGCTTGCAAAACTGAGAGGCTACATGAAGAGCTGTAGAGCCTGGGTGCCTTCCAAATAATTTATTTCCTCAGCAGTTTCCCAGCTCTGTTTTCTTTGGCCTTTTAGAATTTAATTTGTTAGGGGGAAAGTGTCAAGTGAAAAATATCAATGTGTTGAAGAAGTCTGCACTGGGAAGTTTATTTTCATGCTCTTGTAGAGATAAGCTGGACTAAGTGACTTGGTTATAACTGAAGAAGTTTATTTCTAAGGTGTCTAGTGTGGTTTTGATTTTGGAGTTTAATTCCTTACAGATCAAACCCACGCTTGTGTTCAGTGCTGGAGAGCACAGCTGTCATGTTTTCCTTTCTTTCTTAGGCTCTCATCCAGTGGCCAAGTATCTGGGGTCTGTAGATTATAGATACAACAACTTCTTCCAAGATCTAGCCTGGAGAGATCTGTTCAACAAACTTGAAGCACAGACCACTGGTAAGGCTCTGTGTCTGTCTGGCCTGTGTGGGATGAAAAGCTTGAATGAGTAATTTTAGCAAAGGTCAAGTAAATACAAAACGAAGCAGACAAGTGTTTTTATTCCTCTTTTCTCCTCACTCCACCATATTCCCATTTCAGATGATGACCTTTCTAAGTCTTACACATGGTGGTTTGCAAACAGTTATTGGCTCCCAGAGGCACTAACTAGCTGCCTCTGAGTAATGCTGTTCTTACCTAGCTCTCAGATTTGTTCTTCAATGTGGAGGTCTTGCTACTAAGTTCAGCACATTGCTTTCCTTCAGGAACTGTGCAGCCTATAATGTTTTGGGAGCTCTGGGAAGATTAACTTCTGTTAGTTGTGTGTGAGAAAGATCTTGCCAGCAGCCTTGAAAATGTTCTCATTAAAGAAGAATTTTGTTCTTCACCAGTGTGGTAACAAGTGGGAGCTGCCCTAGGTCAGACCAACAAGTTCTTATTCTGATCTGAGTTTGTTCTAGGCCAGAGTAAAGCCTTACTTCATGTTAAAGTACTAATTTGTTTAAAATGCAAATTCTTGCAGTTTCTTCCTCCATTTCTTCAAGAACAGAAAGAAACAGGAGAAAGGAGGATTAGCAACATTCAGGGCCATGTGAAAGCTTGAGATTTGACACTGTTGTGGGCAGCATTGCCCACACAGAAATTTCATTAGAAGGAAAAAAGCTTTGGAGTTTGTGTAGCACCGTGAGCATGAGGAGGCTGCAGTGTGGTTCTCCCTGTTGGAATTGCAGAGTTCCTGAGACTCCCAGGATGGTCTTGGAAGTCCTCTAGGCTTGAGAGGAGGAGAGAGACCTCTTCCCAGGTAATTGTTCAGAGCTGTTTCCCGCAGATGGAGACATGGCTGGACAAGGCCTGGGGCAGGCTGACCTGAAGGTGAAGTCAGCCCTGTTTGGAGCAGGAGGCCAGACTAGAAATCTCCTAGTGTACTATTGAATATACACTTTCCCTTAATCCTGAATTCAGGGAAGAACTGGTGTATGGAACTGGTTTCCTTTATTTGCTTGCTGCACTTGAAAATGCGGAAAAATGTCGATACAGACTTGATTATTGTGTCTGAATTAGGAATATTTCGTTACCTATAGAAATCCAGAAAGAGCCATGTCTGTTCCTTGGTTGGTTATATGCTGTATGCGAAGAGGAAAATTTCACCTCATTTTTGTATAGTGCAGACTTCATGCATTCTGCATTTTTGTCTGTGTGATGGCAACTGCACAGAAATTCTGTGATGGCACAAGAAGATCTGGCAGAGAATCATAACTCTTACCAGTTCACTGTTCAAATACAAAGAATCTGGGTTAAAATGCCCATTTTAAAGTATGGAAGTGCCTGTAAAAGGTTGCTTGTGTACCTGTGATCTCACAGTTGAGGCTCCTTGGTTGTAACCAAAGAAATATGGAAGGCATTTAGGAAATGTCTTTGTGTCTACTTGAATGAACCACAATCTCACAAATACACGTCATCTTTGTGCACTTCCTACCCTTGTGTGTCCCTCAGTCTTTTTGGTCAACTCAGCAAGGCCATGAGTTCATTAGAAACTCAGGTAACTCAGTGCTGGTGTGAGTAGAGCAGCTCACCTGGGAGAGATGGCCAGGCACTTTCTTCAGCAGATACCTGCAGTCAAGGTCTAAAGTCTAAAGCTGACTCCGGGCAGGTACAGAGAAAAGCTTTTAACCAATCTAGAAGAACCCAGAAATGTCAGTCAAATGCTGAGTACAGATTCAGCTTTAGTGTGCTCTGGGGTAGGTAGAGCTTCTTGTGCAAGGTGCAGTCCAAATGCAGCTGGCTGGGCACTGTCAGCAGATGGAGGACAGTGCTGGCAGTGCTCTGAGGAGTCACTTGAATGCTTTTCCCTCTGTTCTCCTGCAGTTTCAGAAGCACCCGACGTCGTGTCCCGGATAACACAGTACATAGCAGGGGCAAACTGTGCTCACCAGCTGCCCATTGCTGAAGCCATGCTGACCTACAAACAGAAGAGGTATGACTCCATCGTCCTGCTGGCTGCCAGGACCAGCAGCTGCTTGAAAGCAAAGTGCTTTTCTTGTGTCATGCCAGCAGTCTGAAAGCCCTTGGGAGCCTCACAGTAGCCTGCACCCAGTGGTGTGTCCTACTCAGTGAATCTACAGCAGTGGGGTTACTTTAAGCAGTGATTCTTGTTTTTTTTAAGATATAAGAGTTTTGGGAAGCGCAGGCTAAGCAGGATGTGGGTTGGATGGATTTCATGTGCTTAGGTTCCCTAGATTTCTCACCACAGCGACCTTAGGTGTACAAGACTGGACCTTGGTATTCTCCCACAAAGTATCTTCCATGAGACCTGACCTTTTTTACACTGGTGTTCAGGGAACTAAGCTCCTTTCTTTTTGTAGTGTAAATAGCAGAGCTTCTTGCAGGAGAGACAAAATCCTTGTTGATTGGCAGTTGCAAGCTACCAGGGCTCCTCCTGAGGAGGGCTGACAATCACCAGATTTCATTTCATCTTTTCTTTAGGGATAAACAGGCTGTAGGAGGGAGGATTGGGGCCTGAAAACACGATTCAGGAGTATGTAGGGCCTTCTGTGGCCATGGTCCAGGAAGAAGACTAACTGTCATTGAAGGGTAGAGAAGCACGGTTTTCAAGGGACAGAGGAGAATAATAGATTTGAACTTAGGTGATGTGAGTTTTCACAGTTAGGGTCTAGCAACTCCCTATGAGACATGGATGTTGTTAATTTTTAATTCCTTTTGTTTGATTTTTCATTTTTGGTCCATTGACGTCCCTTTTTGGTGTCTCCTTTGCCTAAGAATTGGGAGAAATTGAAAGTGTGGGTAGCTTCACTTTTTCCCCTTCTTTTTGGAAATTCTCATTGTATATTGCTTTTCTGTTCCTGTGTCTGCACTCACATTACTGTGCAGAAATTATTCAGTGAAATTTCACCCATTCAACAAGTTTTTCCTGTATTTCCAAACTGACTAGTTAAGTAAAATAGACTAGTCTAGTCTCTTCATGTATTTGTGGACTTCTGTCAAGTTAACATGATAATAGGGATGAAAGTTAAAGAGCTACAGAGCACTTGAAGCTCTTGCCTTCAGTTTTGCATTTTGTTTTTGGTGTGAGGGCTTTCCTATGTTACCAGTAGGGAGCTCAGACACCCCAATGCAGTGTCAACCCCTTCTGAGACTGCCTGGTTCTTTCTCTGCACCCTTCAGGTGCCAGGTTCTGCACTGCTTTCCACTGCCTCCTCCATTCTGTTACAGCTTCATTTTTGTCATTAATACACATTTAAAGGTTTGGGGTTTTTCAAGTGTCCAGAAGGTCAGTTCAGCACTTTGTTGGAAAATACCTGAAATGTATTTGAGCAATCCCTGCCCTTATCCCCTCCAGCAGTGTGGGACTGCTTTACCAAGCTGGTCTGATCCATTTGGGTTTGACACCCTTTGCACTCTGGTGCTGTGCCTGAAGCTATTCATAGTTTTAATTTAGGAGGTTATTGGGTAGAGAGATTGCTGAAACTCATGGTCAGACTCTGGCATAGCCTGCAATCTCTCAGTATTTCTGTGTGTCTGCCTTAAAATAACTTCTGCTTTCAGGTCAGTGCCCCATGAGCAAAGGAGAGTGAGTCAGAGGAACAAGCTCTCCAGTGAGCATGGGCAGTTGTCTCCTGTGTGCCTTCCTTTAGGAACGGGGCTGGGGGGGAGGGCGGGGCGGGGGGTGTCTCTGTCATTGGCAGCAGCTTAAGGAGAGTATTGTTAAAAAAACAACACAGATATTGTGTCTCCATTAGCAATATCTAAACGAATGTATCACTTTGTTGTAAGTATAATAACACATTTATCTTTTTCTTTGGTTGCTTCCTGAAAAGGAAAAAGAGCTTTCATTTTGATTTTACCATAAGGTATCAGTTCCTTTTAGGCTCTCTCTCCTAGCTCCTATCTCTTTTCCCTTTGAACTGGTGATTTGTGCCTTGTTTAACAGCTCCTGCGGGTCTGGGATGCACAGTTTGTGCTTTAGGTTCAATTCTGCTCGCTGCTTTGAAACTGGCATCTGCTGGCAGAACGCATAGCTGAAAGTGCCTGCTGTGCCTTTGGACTACACATTTGGGTCCCCGGCATGTAGACTGAGTGGGAATGAAGGAGTTGTTGAGAGAGTAGCTTAGAGCAGCACAGCATGGAGAAAATGGGGTTTTTCCTTGCCTTTTCCCTCAGCCATCGGAAAGATACAGTGTAGCTCCAGAAGGATCACAATTGAGAAAAGTCTTTTCAGTTCCCATCTGCTGGGAGGGGAATGCTGTAGGTGGCACTCAGTGGCTCTGCGTGGGGATCAGCTGTGCAGTATCTGAGTGCAGACCAGCAAATCTCCTCCCTGTAATCAAAAATTTGAGGACTGGTCTCTTACTGGCAGAGCATCCCAAACGTATGGGACTTCTCTGAGCTGAAGGAAGAGAAGACATATATGCACTAGCAGTAGAGCTGTGCTCTCTGAGCTGCCTCCAAAACCCCCACGCTCTGCAGGGCCCCCTGCTTTGAATCATATGATTATTGGGCATTTTTTATTTTGTGCTCAGCACACAGTTACTGCAACTCCCTCCCCCTTGAGGCCAGAGGTGAATGGCTTCTCCAAGGCCAGCTTTCAAGGCAGTGATCCAGGTAGAAACAAGCAGCACTATCTACAAATTCATTGCAAGAGAAAATTCCCAGAATCCTGGCATTTGCTCTGTTAAACAAGCCCTAGTGGTCCAAGGAAAGCCAAGCCAGTCTCTAGGATGTAGCTGTATGTGATGAGCTGCTTTATAACTCTTGCCAGCTGTCCCTATTCTGACTCACCCCACTCTCTCCCCGTGCCCTTGTTCTGTTTGTCATGGCAAAGGTTGGCGCATGTACTGCCTGCGATGGACTGCAATGGTGCCAAAGCTTTGTCCTGGTCTTCCAGAGCATCTGCTGGCCTTACCTGAAAGCAGGGGGCTGGCTGTGAAGAGAGGGGTTCATGAAGGAAATGAAGTGCCATTGCAGCTCCTCTGAGTTACACTGGGTGATTGACTCTATCTGTGAGCCTTGGGAGAAGTCCTGGTTACTGAATTCTGAAGGAACAGTGCAATCCAGGCAATACCTGGGGAGCTGAGACCTTGGGGATGGGCTGGGCCTCTCACTAGGAGGGGCCTGTCATTGATGTCTCTCTGCATTGTTTTCTTGAAAGAAACCCTGTGGTATGAGGTCTGAGATTCAGCACCCACTCATTCCCAGTGCAGCTGGATTGCTCGTCAGTTCTGGGCTGGTGTCACCCACTGTAATTCAGTGCCCAGCACAGTTCATGCCAGGTGGCTTCTGGATAGCCCTTGCATGAATCTGGGGAGCAGCCTGGCTGTTGGAAGTGGAAGCATTGTTCACTTGTCAGGGTAAGGGCTGGATCACTGCCTGCCTGGTTATGTGTTTACCAAAAGCTTTTGAGAGCACTTCCCAGCTCTTGCTCCCAGTTCCCTTGGCTTGGAGGGCTCCTGGGCAGTAGGAAGTACAGATTACACTGATCCTGCCTGCTGTGTGTCTCAGAGGCCCTGCAGGACAGTGGCTGAGCAGAGTCCAGGTCATTGTTCTGAGTGCTTCTCCTCAAACACACCCTGCAGCAGCTGCTGGACATGAATACAGCTGGTGAAGAGGGACCTGGTCCCTACTCTGGCTCAGCAGAGCTCGTGTTATCTGGCTGGTTACTGCAGGAAACTCCTTGGGCAGCTGTTGAAAATGCAACAGGAGTGCAGCAGAGGAGAGTCAAAGTTGAAGAAATTGTGGATGTCCTGTTGACTATGTTCAGCCCGCCACAGGAATGTGAAGAGTGCTGGAAAGGAGGTTTCTGGAAAGGCTGAGATGAGACTCGTCTGATATGTCATGAGGACCTGGTGTTGCTTTGTCCCTTATTTGGTTTGATCCTGGTGGAAGCAGGACAGTGTTGGCCAGCAGACAGCTGGAATTGCCCAGTGGGCAGGACAGATTTCATATCACGGAGGAGTGAAGAGTTGGCAGTGTTGGTGCCTGGCCTGAAATGGCCCAGAGTCCTGCTAGTCCTTCAGTGATCAAAGTCCTCTCTTTTCTGTTGCCTCCTTCAGGACCTGACTGGAAAAAAGGTGATGCCTGAGACCCTCCTGGTTACAGAGATGACACATCAATAACTGCTAAAAATCACAAACTTGGGCCAGGTCTGGCTTTAAATTACAACGGAAGTACCAGGGCCTTCAGAAGCCCTGTGGGTTAAAAAAAAAAAGCCGTGGACACATGGGATTAATCCTCTGCAGCCTGGGAATCTGTGCAACTGAGGTAATGAGGGGAAGCTGCCTTTCCAGAGATGGGAGATATTTTGGTTGCAGGGCTGTGGTAGGGAGAGGAATCAAAGTGGCTGTTACCAAGATGAAAGATTCTGAATTAATGTTTAGGGATCTTGAGATCCTGGAGAACAAAAATTGGGAAGAGCATGAAGGAGGAAATGAAGAACAAGCATGGTCATCTCATCTTTTCTTTCATCCACATGAAGAGCAGCTGTTTTGATAAGCTGCATTTCCAGAGACACATGTGCAAGACCAGATTTCCTAAGAGGACATGTGACAGGACTAGGGTAGCTGAGCTGAACTCCAGCTGGATTCCTTCAGGAGCAGCCTGTGTGTCGTTCTGAGCCATGATAAATGGTGACTGAAACAAATGATGCATTTCAGAATTGCTGCTGAGCTCTCTGCAGTGGGAATCAGAACTCTCGGGGGGACGAGAATGAGTTTTCTGCTGAAAGTGGATATGTTGGTTTTTTTTCAGAGCTCAGAGCAAAGCCATCCAGCACCTGAGAGATGACCGGGTGGCTGTTGTGCTTTCCTTGCTTGATGAGTGGGACTCACTTTCTGCTGGCGTCCAAGCCCATGGAGCTAAAGGAAAGAGAAGAGAGCTGAGCCTCTGTTCTGTGCCTCTCCCAACAGCTCTGTGGTTTTCTTGTTTCCCTTTGCAAACCTGGAGCTGGAAACATTGTGTTTGCAGGAGATGTGTTTGCTGGGCTCTGCAGTTGAGTTTGCAAAGATGGGACCTTTCTGCCTTCCAACACGGAATCAGGGACTTGGCCACTTTGTCCTGTGCTTTAGGAGAGCAATGAGGGTGCAGTGTCTGAGGGTATGAGGGAGGAAGGGAGCAAAGGCTTTCCCTTAAGGATGGGTAAGCAGAGCTGAGCCAAAGCGAGAGACTGTTTGCAAAATCATGTTCTGCTTTGGGCCATGAGGGAGCTCTGGCTGAGTCATGTTCACTGCAGTTTTACGTCATTCTTTCCTTGGGGCTTAGAGGAAAGCGTCCGAACTATGCTGATCACACAGGTTAACAACCTTTGGGGATGTGCATTTGGTGCATTTCTGATCTCTGCTGGAAACAGTGCAGAAATACCTGCAGTATTTATGCTACTCCCAGCTAAATTCTGGATGAAAATGAGGCTGGATGTTTTTTTCTGAGCACTGGGGGATGCACGGGAAGAGAAACATGAGAAGTTTCAGTGTTTGTCTGCTTCCTACCTGTTTCCTGTGCTCAGTCACTGAGAAATGTGTGTCTTGCCTGTGCAGTCACTTCCCTCTGCTGAACTGTAGTTCCTCCAAACATGTGGATGTGCTCCTGTGGTCTTCTCCTCATTCTGTGGGTCCATCTCTGACCTCTGTTGCCACTGAAGGGAGCAATGGCTCTGCAGGCCCTTCTGACCTGCCATCCTCCTCACTCGTCTCTTCCTCCTCCTGTCGTTGCCAAGCCTCCCCCTAATTCCTGCTGGGTTTGACCATGGCCTTCATTGCTGGCCTTCTGGTGGGGCCCAGAGCAAGAGGGGCTTTCCAGACGTGTGTGGTGCTGTCCGCAGCCGTTCCTGGGGCTGTATGCCTGTCACTCAGTTGAGCTCAGCTGTGGGTGCGGGCCCCGCTGCCCGAGCCCTGGGTGTGGCAGGGCGGGCGTGTGAGCATGGGTGTGAGGGCACGTCCTTGCTGGTGCTGCACCAGTAACCGCGTGTCACGGCTTGTAACCTGCGGCAGGGCCACTGCTTTGGGGATGTGCAAGCTGTGGCACGTGGCTCCAAGGGGGGACGCCTGGAGGCCGTGCGGGCAGAGCACCTCGGGTTCTAGTAAGTAACAGCCAGTGCTCTGTGTTGTGGTGGCACAGATCTATCTCCTCGCAGCGCGAGGCCGTGTGTCTGTGGTGACTGCCATGCCGTCCAAGCATGTTTCTCTGTGGAGCGTGAGGGAGGGAGGAAGAGCCTTTCCCCCCAGAGATGTGCCGTAGGCCGCGTGCTCCTCCCCACCCGCCCGTGCAGGCTCCTGGTGCTGGCAGGGGGCCTCGAGAGGAGCGTTGAAGTGGCGCTTGCATCGTGTCCGTCCCTGCTGCATGCTGGAATGCAACCTCTGGAGTGAGTATGGTTCCTGGGCTGGAGGCAGACTGCTAACTCTCTTCTCTTTGCCTTTAGCCCTGACGAAGAATCTTCGCAGAAGTTCATTCCTTTTGTCGGGGTGAGTGTTGTCGTGGTTCTGCTGTCTCAAGCTGGAATATGTTCTCAGGTGTTAACCTAAACTTAACAGGTTTCTGGAGCAGAGCAGAAACCATTGGGTGCTCTAAGGCAGGTTATCAGCATAACAATCTGGTGGTTGGATGCAGCTGCCTGATATGTAAGCAAACCTCTAAGTCACTTAAAACTACAGGGTGTATTTTATTTCTCAAGACAGGAATGTGATGTGTCCCTGGAAACCTAACTATAGGGATGCTGTGCCTAGCATTGCACTGGTTGACTGTTTTGGCCATATTTGCTATTCCAGTGTCAGTCCTCTGCATGCTTGTCACTGGTGGTCTCCCATCCTCTTAGTATCCCATCTATTCTGTGAGAAGTAGAGAGTACATCCCAGCAGGGAGATGATTTATACCACTGTTACATATTTGGAATAGTCCCTCGTTTTTCCTCCTGTCCTTAAGTGTTCCTATCTGAGGTGCCAAGTGCAGAGTGTCTGGACAGTGCCACGGTTGTTCTGTCAGTGTATTTTGTGCACTGTGTGCTCTTTGCCTTTTCTAGCTTCCCTCCCCTTATTTGATCATGCACTTCATTCAATCCATTAAGTTTTAGGTGTAAAGTCATCAACCTGCAGCCAGAAGAAATCCCTTGGCTGCTTTTCAGCTCTTGGATGTCCTCTTCCCATTTTCTGCTGCTGTGTCTTGCCGTGTCTGCCCTGCGTGACGCTGACACGTGCACGTCCCCTCTGTGTCCCGGCGGTGCGATGCGTTGGAGCTTCTCTGAAATCCCAAGGCATTTAAAGAGCTTAGTCTCTCTTGCCCTCAGGCTGACCCTGCTTTCACTCTGCTGTCTCCTCATAGTGAGTCTCTCTTTGCAGTGTTCCTGAGATGACAGTCTACTTTTGTTTGTTGGAGGAAAGAAGCCTTCTGCAAAAGCGGAGAGACACATCTACCCAATTTGTTCCCTGCTGATGAGCTTTGCTGGGAACTTGTGTCTCCCATGAACTGCAATTTCTAGTGATGGACTGTTCTTACAAAACAGCTGTTTCACCTTTCCCAGTAACATGAAAAGTCCAGAGGACTTGGAACATCCCAGACTGTTGTTGGGATCTGCAAGCTTTTTTTCAGGACTGATTTAGTCCTGTATTTTGTGCAAGCAAATGGGGCTCAGAGTGTTTATCTAGTTGCTCTAAAATGATTGTTGTCCTGACATTAGCACTGCTTTTCCAGTTTGGATTTGATTATCTGAAAGGGTGTCTTTGCTTTGTTGTGTACATAACATTGCCAACCCCCCAAAAAACTTGCCTTGAAAGCACAGACTGACTTCCTGTGTCACTGGAGATGAGTGTCAAATCAGTGCTGCTTGCTCCTGATTCTGAAACATTCCTGACATAGTTTTACATGCCCTGTGAAACACATCTGAAGAGTCTGAAAGGCCAGCTGCAGGTGCCTCACAAAGTCTGAGGCTGGACATGAACATTGAGGCTCTTTGCCTCAGCTGCAGCCTGCTCAGAGCTGTTGGACAAGGAAGAGAAGGAGCCAATGAATTCTGGGTTTGCAGATCCTGATGTTGGCTTCGCTCTTGGCTTTTGAGGTGCAAAACCTGGTGTCCTGCAGCTGGGCTGTGCAGTCTCTGACCCAGAAATGGGCCGGGCAGTGCCATGCTACTCAGCTGGGCTCAAAGTGCTGGGAGTGGAGCCTTACAAGGGGTCAGACAGGCACAAAATCAGGTTCAGGCTGCCTTGGGCTGACAGCCAGTTGCCAGGAGAGTTAACAGGATGTGTCTCTTCCTGGAGGGAAAGGGGGCTGGCTGCTGCAGCTTTCCTGGATGGAGGCCTTTTGGAACTGAAGTGTTCTCATGCATCTCCCTGAGTGGAGGGAAGGGAAAGTGTTTAACCTTGTGGTCCTCCCGTGGGTCTGAACTTGAGCATCTTCAGTCCTCCAACAAGGAGGAAAAGGCCAGAAGAGATTTCCTGCCTGGCTTGCATATCAAGGTGGCTGCAGGCAGTTTTCTGTGATGCTTGTCCCTCCCCTAACTCTGCCCTTCTTGTTCACAGCCAATGACAGTCTGCGAAACATCCTCTTGGCGTTTAACACATACAGCACAAATGGCTGCTGCACTCCAGAGCTTAAGTTGTTGCCCTTTGGGGGAGACTGGCCAAACTGAGCTGCAGCCTCCTTCTACCAGGCCAGTGAGCCCTCAGGATGCCTCTGTATACACTGCTGAATTCATGATGGCTTTTTCAAGACTGGATCTACTAAATGAGAATCCACCAGAGAGCCTGACAGCCCTCCAAGATCTACTGTTGAGCATACCCCTCCCTGCCCTCCAAACTCTGCAAAAGCATTTTGCTTCTAATAATTAATTATTTTTTTTTTTCAGATCCCATATTACAGAAATGCACTCCCTAGAGATGTGGTCCAGACATGGTTGTGTCTGAACTTAATGACCTTCTATTTTCAAACCACACAGTCTATGTGACATAATTTCTCATTCTAAAGCAGGTTTTACTGATCTGAGCTCCCTTTGCAGCTCTTTCCCATTTGTCAGGATTTGCGTAGGGTCGACATTAGCCCTGGATACAAGTTTCTTAAGGGCCTTAAAAAGGCTTCTTTGCAGTGTTGAGAGTGATGATCCCTGTGTACCATAACAGATTATCACTGCAGAAGGTCTCTGCTTTCATATCACCAAGGGCCAGTTTATCTTTCTAGGCATAGCGTATTCTTGGGAGTTCGTTTGCAGCATGTTCTGTTCCACAATTAATTGCAAGTGACATTTATCATCAGTTTTAATGTGCCAGCTGGTGACTGGCCACATGCATTTGTGCCCTTATTAAAGTGTGATCTGGATTGTTCTGACCTGTCCATGTGGTGGTTTGTCCCTGTCTGCCTCCAGAGGCTTCGGTAGGGGCTTTATCTTCTTTGTTGGACATTTCCCTCCTTTAGAGAGTAGATAAAACTCTGATCAGAAACTTTACCTTGTTGCTTCTGTGGTTTCCTAACAAACCCCAACTATGCTGTACCCTGGAAGTGGCTGCTCCTGAGCAATGGAAGCAGCGTGTCTATAATTTAGAGGTGCATCAAAGCAGTGCTAAAGGGATATTTCTGAACCTTTCTCCTCCCTGGAGTTGCCGTAGCTTGGAGCTGATGGGCTGTGCAGAGCTGAGCAGGTCTGTAACAGCTCTGCAGGATCTGTGCTGTCCATTGTGTGGGTCAGGTAAGGGATGTGAGCTGATACTGCTTGGCTGGACATAGCCAGGACTTGCCTGGCCCTTAGAGGACTCCTAAACTACTCTGATTGCAGGGACAGTGCCACAGAGAGTGCAGAGATGAGCTCAGTGCTGGGTTTGGGTTCCTGAAATTCAAGGAGTTCTTGTTTGATAGAGTTCTTCTGTTTTGCCCCCTTTAGGTGGTGAAAGTTGGAATAGTGGAACAATCTTCTGCAACGTCGGGTAAGGAACGTCTTGTGTGTGCTTTCTGTGTCCTGCAGAAGGTGGGAGCCTAACTTCAGAGGCTGAGCAGACTCAGCTGTCCATTGCTGAGTGCCTTGGAGCACTGTGAGGTGGAATTGGATTTTATTAGCTCCCAATGCTTTGTCTGCAGAAAAAGAGCCCCCTCTCTTGGGAGAGGCCCTTTTTTCTTGTTACTTTATATGGAGCTTCAGGCCAGGTGAATTTCCCACACCTACATCCAGGGAAGCTCTAGTCTCACATTTCTGCAAACACCATTTTTCTAATGCTATCAGTGAGATGGATTCACTGTTACAGTTGTTTGAGCTTCCTGGTTCAGCCTGAGGAGGTAGTTCATCAGAAGTTCATGCCTGTCTCCCTACAGTGGCCTCAATTGCTGAATGAAATTGATCTCAGTGCCTGGGAACTTTAGGGTGGGCAAAATTTTAGACCCATTTATTTTTTACTGGTGGAGTGCAAAGCTGATATACAGGATACTGTCTGCTTACATACACAGACATGGGGTGATACTATTTTGTCAATGAGAACTTATTTTTTACCTCGTTCATATGCAGAGGAATATTGTTTTCTTTGTGTTGGGATTGTTTCTTGTATTGCTTCACTGTCAAACCCAGATTCTTGTGGCCCGGGTTACACACAGCTTGGAGCATGGAGGCTGCCCCTCTGTGGGCCACTTCTTGCTGCCACAGTGCTCCCACCGTCCTAAAGGGCCAACATGAAGGGGATAAAACCTTGGTTGTGGAATGGGGAGATCCCTGTGATTGCCCAGAGGTACTGGATTCCGGGAGTGATGCTGCCCTGCAGTGGTTGCAGGGGGAGATTCTCTCTAGGATATGAGTGAGCTGGGCTATGGCTGTGCAGGAGGCTCAAAAATCAGCTGGGAGCAAACCCTATGAGAGCAGATGCCAAATGAGGAGTGTCAGTGTCTGTGCCTGCCTTTTATCCAGGCATACAAAGCCAGTCAGAACTGATGGGCCAGCTGACCTCTGGTTTGAATCTGAACGAACCTGCGCAGCAGGAGCATGGACAAGGTGATAGAGCTTTATCCCAGGGTTCTGTGCTGTGAGACATCCCAGACAAACAGTTTGACTTCCTTTTTTTAAGGTGACTCTGATGACGCAGCTCCCTCAAGCTCCGTTGTCCTTTCTTCCACTCCGCCTTCTGTGTCTCCTGCTGTGAAAGAAGCCTCCCCCACACCCCCTTCCTCACCATCTGTTACAGGCAGCTTCTCCTCTCCAAGGTAAACCATGTTTTGTCTCCTTTCAGCTCCATTGGCTGGTTTATCCGGCATACACATGGGAGAGAACTCCTCCAGAGGAAAACCCATAGTTTTTCCTTCATCCCTAGCAGGCATTTGGAGTTGTCACCTTTCCCCTTCACTCTTTTGCCTCTGGAGTGATTGTGTCCTTGCTGAGGCTGACATGGAGCTGGGAAGGACAGGGAAGGCTGCATGTCTCAAGGGCAGGATTCTCTTGGGAAGATACGTATTCAAAAAAATTACTGACTCTTAGTACATGTGAGTGCCAGGCTAATCCCTCATGATTCTTATGTTTGTAATGGCCAAGTGAGTGGAAGGTCAGAGTGACTTCTGAAGGAGTTGATGAATTTCTCTGTGAGGGTGGGGCTCGCAGTTGTAAGGTGGAACTGCAGCTCCCATTCATGTGTGTGCCTGAAAGCAAGGGGACTGCACCTGTAGGTAATGCTAAGCCCTGGTTTAGCTGAAATTTTTAGGGGTGAATGGAGGAAACCCTTAGAAAATTGCCAGTAAGACTTTCCCTGGCCATGACTAATTTTGTTTCATTTTGTTGCTGTGCAGAATGTTGGTGTAGCTGTCTAACACTTTGTGTGCAGTTCTGGTACTCAGAGGCACTTGGTGATGTTCCCCTTGATTTTGTTAACTCCTCTGAACCTCTAAGGGAACATAGCAGCAGTCTTGTGAGAAGGGGAAACTAGAAACATTTGGACTCAACAGTTCAGGAGAGGAGAGGAAAGCAATAAGCCACTCAAGTTGTGCAAAGTCAGGGGGGTTGGGGTTTGTAGAGGGTGGCAGAACACTGGAACAGGCACCCAGGGAGGTTGTGGAGTCTCCCTCTCTGGAGACATCCCAAACCCACCTGGATGCATCCCTGTGTCACCTGTTCCAGGTGACCCTGCCTTGGTAAGGGAGTTGGACTGGATCATCTCTGGAGGTCTCTTCCAACCCCGGCAATTCTGGGGTTCTCTGAAGCCTGTGGTGCAAGAGCTGGGGGCACACAGTGACACTGGAAGAGCTCAGTTAAAAGGGAGAAAGGAAGGGACTGGGTTTGCCTCTGCTGCTTCTGTGGCAGCAGCAGATCAGACAGGGGTCAGACAAATTCATGGACAGCAGACCCATTAATGGCCACTAAAGGATTTCAGGGATGTCTCCTCTAGCATCCCTAATCCTGTGATTGTCAGGCTGGGGAAGTGCCAAGGCATGCTCTGAGGCTGGGCTTATGTGGTCTCCCTAAGCAGCATCCTCTGCTGTCCCTGTTGGAGACTGAATGGGGGGGTACCTTTCATCTGACCCCAGGGACCTTTAGCCTCCGACTTCTTAAACTGGCTTAAGAGTTCCCTTCTAACAGAAGGAAATGGAGATGTGAAAGTGCCAGTTTCGTTTCCCAGCACTGGAAGGTGTTAGAGCCCGTTCACCTGTGCCAGGAGCCCAGTTCCACAGGCTCCTCCTGTTGTGTCCCTGTGGTTTGATGGGAGGAGAGCCCTCTGTGCCCCAGCAGCAGCTGGCTGGCAACTGGCTGAGAGCTGGGGGCTGTGCAGGCCCGGGGAGCAGCACTGAGTCCTTGTGTGTGAACTTTGTGCATGGAATTTCCAAAGGTGGAAGTGGTTTGGGAGCTGGGGCCACCATGAGCATAGGGTATTAGAGTTGCAAGCCTTGGATGTGATAAATTTGAAGCTGACACCTCAGCTCTAGGAATCTGATACTTTTTGGTTTCATACTGTGTGGTAAAATCATCAAGAAGTGAGGAAGTGTAGGTTCAGCATTGTTCCATCTCCTGTGATCCATAAGTGACAGCACAGGAGGTGAAGGGTGACCCAAACTGAATGATTAAGCCATGTGTTTAACTAGGAATGGAACATAAAATCTTGCCTGGGCCTGGTGAATATTAGCATGCTTTGTCTTTATGACTGAGTTGAGAAATGTGATGCAAAGGAGCCTTAAAACTCGCAGCAGCATCTCCAAAGCATCATCCTTAGTCTCACTTCTGAATGTTGCCATGAGAACCAAAAACCTGGTTTTAGTCATCAAAGATGAACTCTGCTTTGTGGTCGGAGTTTTAGCTGAAAAAATGAAAGGAAAGGAAGTGATTTAGTGAGAGGACTGTAATGATGGGACGTCCTTGTTTTACCTTGAGTTTCTTATTAGAAGGATGTTTCAGAGGAATGCATATTTCATTCAAGATCACAGATTCATCTTCCTTAACAACTGCCATTTCTCAAACTGGGGACACAGACTGGTAGATAAATTTAGGTTTTTGTCTAGTACTTGTGTATAATTCAACACTGATTGTCACTGTATAGGAAGAAGTATAGGCTGTCACTTGTAGGTCATCTGAATGATGAAGCCCTGCTACCCTGAGGGTTAGCAGTGAGAGGCAGGGGCAGGAAGGGGCTGGAGCTTCCAAGGCTGCTCATCTCACCTTTTCTGGCTCAAGAAAGGGCTGGCAGCATGTTTTGGTGATGCATGGCTGCTACCACATGATGCACAGGAGTTTTCAACAATAGAGCATATATCCTGAAATCTGTTGGTTAGCAAGCATCACAGGGCTGGCAGAACATTTTTTTTTCCCACAGTGGAATTCCCCAGCAAGTGGCAAGGCAGGTAATTGCAAAAAGCAAGTCAGGGAGACTGGGAACTGAGTACCTGCCAAGGCTTTGTTCGTCCCAGCTGAGAGTCGGTTTTGGCGGTGCTGTGCCTGGACAGAGTCACTCATCAGTGCTTAGGAGGCAGCAGCAAGGTGCTTACAGCCTTTATTCCCCACTCAAAGACCAGGTAATCTGGGCTACCTCAGGAGCTGCCTTTGCTGCTGTGTCATAGAACTCAGCATCACCTAAGGGAAGTGCTTGTGTGCTCCCTTCCCCACTGCTCACCCTCCTGACTGCAGCAGGTCAGGCCAGCAGGGCTGCAGTTTGTCTCGGCTCACTGAGGTTCTGTGCAATGGGACCCAGGCTGCATCTCTCAGGGGTGACTCCTTGGGCTTCTGTAATTGCTGAGTCTCACTAGGAAATGTCGCTGCCTGATTCCCCAAAGAGCCAACTGTTTATTCTCTAACAGGGCACGGCAGCCCTGCTGAGAGGCTGCAGACATTACCACCTCCTCTTGTTTCCCAGCCAGGGCCTTGGTGCTGAGTTGATGGGCCTGCAGGTGGATTACTGGATTGCAGCTCCACCCGTGGACAGGAAGAGAGACCCAGAGAAGAAGGACCCCTCCACTACCAAAAACACACTGAAATGCACTTTCCGGTCCCTCCAGGTCAGCAGGTTACCTGCCAGCGGTGAGATCGCCACCACGCCAACCATGTCCATGACTGTGGTGACAAAAGAAAAAAACAAAAAAGGTAAGGTGTCGTTCTGTCCCTGTCCTGCTGCTCCAGAGCTGCCTGACTTTTCAGTGCTGGAGTACAGTACCTCAGTCCTATTTTTATCCCCAAAATCCTAATCAGTTGATGAGAACTGGCTGTGTAAAGTGATAGGGTTTGAAAGGGCAGCTCCTCTGTGCGAGTTAAAAAGGGGATGCGTTCACCCTGAGGGCTGAACAGCTAAGATGGTATAGCCCAGAAGAACAAAGGGTGGGACAGAGCAAGGACATGCAGAAGGCTGGGCCTGGAGAGTTTCCCTGTTTTCCTTGGGACCCTGCTGGTGCCGTTTTGGGATGTTGGATTAGAGAAGAGGCAGTTTATGCCCTAATCCCTAATCACTGGTGAGGGTAAATGAGCCCCTCCTTCCTGACAGTGTGCTGGATACTTGGGATAGCTGTATTTTCTGGGATGCTATCCCCATCCTATGAGTCTTTAGCTCAGAAAAGCCACAGAGAATAAAAAAGGCATGTAAGGGGAAACAGAAGCCCTGCAAGTATCACAGATCCCTGTGAGGTGACAAAACAGGAGGACCCCCTGAACTGGAGTCTAGGGCCTCCCACTCTCTTCCTGCACCCATCCCCACAGTAGGGTGGTTGAGAACCTGGAGCAAAGTCTTGGGAGGAGCAGCTGAGGGAACTGGGGGTGTTCAGCCCAGAGAAAAGGAGGCTTGGAGTGACTTTATCACCTCTACCACTGCCTGAAAGGAGATTGGAGCAAGGTGGGAGTCAATCTCTTCTCCCAGGTAATGAGGAAGTAGCCTCAAGGTTTGCCAAGGGGGACTTAGATTAGCTATTAGGAAAAATTTCTTCACCAAAAGGGTTGTGAAGCCCTAAAACAGGCTGCCCAGGGCAGTGGTGAAGCCACCATCCCTACATGCTTGGGGTTATTTAAAAGATGTTGCACTTGGGGACATGGTTTAGTCAACGTGCAGTTGGCAGTGTTAGATTAGCAGTTCAATTCAATGACCCCGGAGATCTTTTCCAACTTCAGCAATTCTATAATTTTATAATTCTCATGCTGTTGTACAGAATGCTTTGTGGGTCAAAAGGAAATAGAAGATAAATACTTTTCCTGCTCTTAAACTTGTGGCTTTTTTTTCCTCAAAGCAAACTAACAAAGTAGCATTTTGAATGTTGTCAGTGATTTTGTATTTGCTCCTGGCCTTGGTAATGTGAAACATTTTAGAGATTGAGAACAGCTCTGCAACAAATTATTTTCAAGGAAGCAGCAAGGCAGTTCTGCCTTTACATTTTGGCTGCCAGTAGTTGTCCTTCACACCGTCCTCTGCCTGTGGGCCTGGGAGTCCTGGGCTGCAGGACACGGATGCATATCCCTGCAGTCAGGTCACTGCCAGGGCAGCACAGCTGTGGCCCTGCTGGTACTGGAGCTGTCACCGCTGGTGACACCTTTGTAAGTGTCATGCTTTTGGGAGAGGTGATCTTGAGGCACTCCAGATGTTCTTGCCTGGGAGTGGCCCAGCCTGCAGAGGAGGTGTTAAACACCACTAGCTTTTGTCAAACCAGTTTGTACATCTTTGCTCATGCATTTGGACAGTTCTTGGGGAACTGGATCCTTCTTTAGTTTTTCTTATGCCTTCTCTACCCACCAGCTGCCCCCATTTTATAATCCCTCCTGCTCTCCAGGTGTCTGTGCAGCCCAGGCTGTCTTGGGCCACAGTCAGTGCAGCAGGCCTGGCACTGCAGATGCAGATGTTCTCCCTGCATGGTATCCCAACACAGTAGGAGTTACCTGAAGGTGTGCTTTGGGGTCAGGGTTATGAGCTGAGAAGGCTTCACATAGAGGATTTAGGGATACGGTGCTCATGTGCATCAGTGATGGTGCTCAGCACTGACAAACTCCTGCCAAGAAGGCAGGATCTTGGGAATAAGAATTTTCAGACATGAATGTTTAAATACAAAAACTCAAACAAGAATCAGTGCAGCTCCTGTGATTAGCATAGATTCACCTTCTGCTGGTTTGCTTTTCTTCCAGTGATGTTCTTGCCCAAGAAGACAAAGGACAAGGAGGTTGAGTCAAAGAGCCAGTGTATTGAAGGAATCAGCAGGCTGATTTGCACAGCGAAACATCAGCAGAACATGCTGCGTGGTGAGTGCAGTGCTTGCATCCCTTTGGGTTCTGGGCAAGGCTCACATGCTCTGATTGTCCTCCAGGCAAAGGGCTGAGCTGGTGTCCTGCCCTGTGGCCTGGAGCCAGCGTGATGGGGATATTCCTGGGGAATGCGCCTTGGTGTGTCCAGCATGGAGGAATGCTTTAATAGGTCTGTGCTGTGGGAAAATCCTCCTTTAGCTAGCTCTGAGTCAATGCAGTGGATGAGGACAAGAGTTGGACAGGGCTCCATTCCCTTCTCTGTCATCCCCTGTTTCTCTTGCACGTCTGGTGCAAGTGTTGGTTGGTGGTGAGCAGTGACATTGTGGCTGCTCCTCTGGGCCGGACACTGGCACGTGTTCATGCCACAGCAGGAGCCATATATGCATCTTGTAGACAGCCCTGGAGTGTCTGTCAGTGGTGTTAGGCATCCAGCAGCAAAAAATACCCTTGTAGCCTGTTCAGTTAGTAATGCCCAAGAGAGGGACTTGCTTGGGTCACCTCCTTATTCCTGGCCCCATCCCTGTGAGACTGGCAGGCATGAGGGGTGCTCACAGGACATGTGTCACCTCTTTAGGAGATGTGAATGTCCTGGTGAGAGTGCCAGTGAGGAGAGACTGATAGCCATCTCTGTAAGAGTGCATTTGCAAAAAAGAACATGAAGTGTGCTTAGGAAAGCTGAGAGGCTGGATCAGGTGATGCTGAAATCAGCAGTGTGGGGTGCTCTGGTGTCAGTGAGCGATGCTGGAACAACAATCCGAGCTGTTCTCCGTAAACCTGGTGAGTTCCTGAGCCTTTCTTCCCGTGTGTGCACGGGGTGGGGCAGAGCAGCTGAGTGTGGCCAGGCTGACTGCAAGGGGTCTTCTGGCAAAGCTGCCTCAGGCTGGCCACTTCCCCTCAGTATTTTCTAACTCTCCTCTCTTTTTACCCTCCCCTGCAGTTCTGATTGATGGGGTGGAGTGGAACGACGTAAAGTTCTTTCAGCTGGCAGCACAGTGGTCTTCTCATGTCAAGCACTTTCCCATCTGCATATTTGGACACTCCAAATCCAACTTCTAGCTGTACTCGGCGCAGGGACCTTCTGCCCATCCCGAGGACTGCACACCAGGAGCCAGGAACTGCGTGCCAACTCTGACTCGTGTCGCTCTGCCCTCTCCTGCAGAATTAATTACAGATGTGCTTGGATTACTTTTGAATTACTTTTTTCTATTAACTCTTAAGTTTACTACAAAGGAAGGAAACCCCTTTAAACAAAGGCAAAAAAAATCCAAACCCAACAAAACAGTCTTAAATATAGATGTGCTGACAACGTGAAGTTGTGGGGGAGTTGTCAGGAGCAGGCAACCTGCCCAAGAACACCTACCACTTACAAGCAGATAGCTGAATAACTGCACTGCTTATTAACCTGAGACCTCATTGGTGTGAGTGGGCTGGGGGAGCCATGGATCAGCTCAAACAGATTTTGCAGAAGATCGTGTGTGTTGCAGTGCGTTTGGCCCTCCACTGTATTTCTAGGAGAAAAGGATGGCCAGTCTTTCTTCCTGCTGCCAAAGGATGAGAGATCAGTGAGTCTGGAGAGAGTTCAACTGTCCGGTGTGGAAAACAAGCCACTTGCAGAGTTAGGGATGTCTGGAGAGGAGATCCCCTTTGGAGCATGGAGCCTGCTATGGGGACAGGCAGCTGATGTGCTGAAGAGATGCCTGAGGAGGGTTGGGTAGGAACAGGAATTAGAGAAACACAAAGTGTAAGGAAACTCCCGTGCCCCAGGTCTTTGATAATGACCAAACCGAGCCAGTCTCTGTGTTCCCCAGCTGGCTGTGCTACTGAGGGGCACCACGTCAGTGGGGTGGCTGCTATTTACATACTCACACCAATTATTTACCTATCAATAAAATCTTGTCCAGCCTTGAAAGGGAAAGGATTTTTTTTAACAGCTGCAGATTTTTTTTAATGCTTTCTAAAAAAAAAATTAAATAAAATAAAACCAAAAAAAAAAATAGGAAAAATATTAATTTGCCAAAATAACCCCCACAAGATTGAGCCGTTGTCTTTGGAGTGATGCATCACTGTAGTGGCTGGACTGGGAGCCAGCCAGGCACTCTGCACGTCCAGCTGCCTTCCTGCCCATGTGTCACACTGCACACCTGAGGTAGCACGGGCTGCTCTGTCGGTGCTGGATGGGCTGTGGGGAGCAGGGTGTTGTTGCCATGTGGAAAAACAGACATCTCTGTCATTTCAGGGTAAGGAACTGAAATTTCTGATGGGCCCTTTTGGGTTCCTCCCCTTGCAGGCAGGCCAGGCTCTGTGATCATTTCCAGAAGGCACTTTCTGAGGGCAGTGATGCTTTTGAACTTTTTTCATTTTTGTTTTTGTTTTTTACCTGATCCCTTACCCTTGAGTTTTTATAGGCTTGGGGAATCCCCTTTGCACTGTAGGGCAGGTCCTGCTCTGGTGGGGACCACTCAGGTTCCATTGGGAAAGTACTGGTGGTGTGCTCTGCTAGCAGGGAGGTTCTGAGGTGAGAGCTGTAACTTGTGCCTGTCTCAGCTTGGGCTGCTTCACCAGCTGATGCTGTGAAACCCTTCCTCAGCACAAGGGCAACCTGTTTGGCCAGGGCCTGGGTATTCCCTTCAAACCACGCAGGGGAGGAGGATGCTGTCCCTGGTCTGGTGGCATGCTGCTGGGCGGGACACACTGTCTAGCTGCAATACTTTGTTCTTCCTGCCTGCCATGTGCTGGCTCCTGGCTGTGGCAGAAGCTGGGCTGTAGTTGACATTTTGACATGATGTTGTGTTGATGTTTTCGGGTGACCTGAGCTGATGTTCTGGGACTGGGCAGTGTTGCCTAGCAGCAGCAGTGTGGGAGAGGGTGTATAAGCACATCACATCTGTATTGAGGCTGTTGCATCAAAAAAAAAAAAAGGCTTTGTAAAGGAGATTAGTCAGTGTGTGATTTCTCCCTTGAATCTCACGCTGGTGTGACAAGGGTGATTGGGCTGGGTCCCAGCTGTGTGCAGCCTGGGTGGCTCTGGTGGTGCTGTTGCAGAGGTGGGGTGGACTGACCAACTGCAATAACTTTGTTTACTGGGGGGTGAGGGGAGAACCATCACTGTGCTCCTCTTCGTATTTCAACTTACTGTAAAGAAAAAACCTGGTAGCTAGGACAGAGTTTCCAGAGTCCTGCCTACCAAATGTGTGTTGCCCTGCTGTACTCTGTGTGTGTGTGTGTGTGTACGTGTGAGAGAAACACTTCTGCTTGTTGCATTTCATGTTGTTTTGTGTTTTGTTCTAACTTTATACAAGCAAATTCATCGGAAGACTCTCTGTACACCTTAGGGCTTGACTTCTCCCCTGTGGAAAGCTGTTGTTGCTCTAAAATGCATCTTCTGTGCAAGAAAACATCTCGACTTCTCAGCCTTGTTATCCCAGAGGATGTCCAGCAGTGGCAGGCTGGGCCTGTCTGTGGGCAGCTGTGTGTCCAGGGTGGCTGTGGTGTTTCCTGGCCCTGGAGGCAAGGGCTGGTATGCAAATTTGGTGGCACGGCTCTGATCAGGTTGTTGTGCCTCTGTTGTTTCTCCTTGTGGAGCCACTTTGTGCAGCTGTTTCTTTTCCTTTCTGGAGTAGATACAGGTTTCTATCTCTAAGAAAAAGGAGTGTCAAAGCATGTGGCTCAGACTGTTTTGGGAAGGAGCTGTTGGCCTGGTGCCATGAATGAGTGACTGATGTCAGGTCTCCCACCTTCCCAAATTTACCAACAGTTTGTGGGGGTCCATGCCAGGAGTGAGCTCCACTGACTTGAGGGATCCTCACTGTGGGACCAGGAAGAATTTCTGGGGCAGCAGTGGGACCGTGCCTGCAGACCTGTGCCAGCCTGTGGGGTTGGGTGATCATGGTCATGTTAGTGAGTGCAGAAGGATGGCTTAGAACAGAGGCAGCACCACTCTGTGTTCAGCTCTGGAGAGTTTGGGCAGGGAAGGTACATCTCACGTGGAGAAACTCAAGGGGGCTGTCTCCCATGTCAGGCTTGCTTTGGAACTGTGTGGTCTGACAGCAAAGGCAGGGCCTGGGGTAGGCAGCACCTGAGTGGATCTCTAGCCAGGAGGTGCTTTGAAGGTGGTGTCTCCTGGTGTGTCCCTTTCTCTGTGTCCCAGAGCTCACCCCAGCCCTCCATAGGGCCAGTCTCTCCTGCCCCTCAGGCTGTGGCTTCTCAGAGCACTGGTTTCTTTCCCAGCTGCTGTGGGCAAGGCCCCAGCCTGGCTCGGGGGTGAGCTCTGAGGAGCGGGCTGGCTCCGTGCTGAGCTGTGCCACACTGACCTAGTTTAGCAGCTCTGGAGAGCAGATGAAAGATGGAAGAGTTTTGTGGCATCATGTTGCACCTTGAGTGCTTCCTGGTCCTCTGGCTTGAGTTTCCTGGAGACAAGGCTGGGCCTCGGCCCTGCCAGCGCTCAGTCAGGGCTGGCTCTGATGTTGGGGACATCTCACATGGCTGCCGCTCCCATCCCATGCAGTTGTCACCATTTACAGTGGTAACTGCAGAGTCCTCCTGAATTACACGTGAGTTTGGGGAGAGCCCTGGTCTCTTTGGCTATGTTCTGCTGCTTTAATTAGAATGCAAGACAAAGCTTGTGGCTTTATCCTGCAGAGAGGGCAGGGGTAGGTGGCTGGGAGGTTTCTGGGGCTGAGGAGATGGGCCTGTTTGCTTTCCATCATCACACTCAGCCAGGAACCACACTGCCCTGTGCTTAAGCTGTGATTGCAAGAAAGCCCCCGTTGTGTCTCTCACCAGCAGCGTGTGCTGGTGGGAGCACTGTAGAGCCAGGGCAGAGGATGTTGCACCTGGAATCTCCAAGGTTAAGAGGGAAATCATGTCAAGAGGCAGCAGAACCAGTGGTCTTTTCCTGCTCCTTGGTGTGCTTAGGTATTGGGAAACTGAGATTGGGACAGTCCTGCCATGGAGCTGTAAAGGGCTTGGGGCCCTGGAGCTTTCTTGAAGTTAGCTTGGATGCAGTATCTGTCCCCTTCATCTGGGGGGGTCTTGATCTCACCAGATACTTGAGTAGTGGCATTTTAATGTGACATTCCTTCTGCGCTTAACCTGGCAGGAGAAGGCTAGAAATGAGGAGCAGCATCTCCTGGAGGTTTCCTGGAGCCTCTTCAATGGTGTTCTCATGGGAGATGTTCCTGGCAGGGCCGGCTCCTGCAGGAAGGATCACCCTGGTGCTTTGGGACAGACTGGGGCAGAAGGGGATGTGCCAACTTGTAAAGCAGCAGGTTGCTGGTTTCCTTAAGGAAGAGCACTGTTCTGGGGCCACATCCAGTCAGCTGCTGGTTGGAGCCTTGGCTGGACAGTGGCCGGAGTGTTGCCTGCCTGGCTGCGGCTGTGCCTCAGCCATGGGGAAGCACCTGAATTCTGGGGCTGTGTGCCACCAGACTTGTCCGCACCACGGTGTGTGAGGGGACGTTACCACTTTATGTAGATTCCCGAGGAGTCCATCTGTTTCATTGTTGTATTGTTTGGTTCTAGGGTTGTTTTTTATGAAGACAGATTAAATGTAAATAGCCTTTTTTTTGGGAACAAACTGCAACGTGCTCGACCTCGTCAACTATTTTATGGTACTAATGCAACACTAATAAAACTGGACATGAAAGCACACACCCGTCCCCTGAGTTGTCTCTCAGCAGGGGCTCCTCTGGCATGCCTGGGGCAGTTGTTTGTGGGAAGAAACAGCAGCATGGCTTTCTGCCCTGAGGGTTCTCTTGTGTTATTTATCTAGCTGCAATTTCCAGGGCAGAGCTGGTGGATTGGCATGTCCTTCCCAGCACCGAGCCCTCCTGTAGCTTTTGCAGCCCTGCTGTTCTCCCAACTGCCTCCTTTCCCAGAAGGATCTGCTCAGCTCCTGCAGCTCTCCTGGATACGACAGCCCTCTCCAGCACCCAGTGCTCACCTCTGCACAGCAAGAAAGGACCAGGCTGGTGCCTGCTTCTCTTCTGGAGGCTGCGTTGGATGGACACAGTGGTGTTGGGGTGCCAAGGGGGGCATCTCAGGGGGGAAGACTGAGGCTGTGGGAGCTTGAAGCTGTGTATGCTCCTGAGAGGACTGTGGGACAGGGATGTGTGGGATTCCAAGCACCTGGGTTTGGCGCTGGGGAGTCAGAAGGTGGAGAGGTGAAGGAAAGAGGAGAGCTAAGCTGTTGTTTTGAGGAAGGTGAAGAAGAAATTCTGATAAATGGGCCTGTGGCCATGGTCCTTAGAATCCAGGATGGTGGAGGCAGAAATGGGAATGCTGTGCTGGAGCAGCCTGTGTCCTCGTGCTGTCCTGACCCAAGGGTGAGGGTTGGAGGGGTGGCTGCTGGTGGAGCAAAGAGCTGGGGGTGAAGGGAGCCCCTCAGAGCAGGCCAGGCTGCTCTCAAAGGACACAGGTCTGGGTGGATATCTCAGATGCTCTGCATGGCCTGGCCCAAGCCCTTTGCTGGAAGAGGAGACACAAGCCCCACACATGGTAGCACAAAGCAGGCACTGGATCATTCCAGGCAGGAGGAACGGGAGTAGCTCAGGAGAGGGCAAACTCATTACTCTAGAGTGCAGAAACAGCACCTAGAGCCATGGAGAGGATCTGGCTGGTGGTGAAATGTTGGGAGGGCACCCATGGGAGAGCTGGGGGAGACAAACATGTGAAGGCTGTATTCTGGCTGTGCATTTTCTGCACGGGTTGGGCTGTAAACTTGCACCGATGGCCTGGCTGTATGAAAGAGGCACATCCTGAGCATCACCTTATAGAGGCCGTGGAGGAATTTGTCTCAGCAGAAGAATGAGGGTGGGAGTGGAAGGGATGGGGGTGGTGGGAAGGCTTGTGTGCTGCTGGGGGAAGCAGAGGACCAGCCCCACATCAGCAGGGAGAGCACCAAGCCAAGTGCCCTTGGCACTCTCCTGTTGCCTGGAAAAGAGGAGAAGGAAATGAGGGCTGGGTGGAACAAGAATGACTTTGGGTCAGAGTGTACCAGATTGCATGCAATGGGCCTGGAGAGCCTCCCTCAGCCACATGTGCTGGGACAGACTAATTTCTGCCACGCAGCCTAGGACTGGGCTCTCAAACCACTGGCATCTTTCTTTTGCAGGTCTGGGCCTTTCTCAGACCATGTGCACCCTCACTGCCATGGCAGAGGTGTCAAACACAAGTGGTGCCCTGCCAGGATGCACCAGAAGCCCTCGGGGAGGTCTGGGTTTGCATGGTGGGAGTTGGTGGCACCCATGGGAATGGGGTTTGGTGGCGGTAGGTGGGGCATTGCAAGAGCTCTCTCCTTCCCAGGCTGAGTCCGGCAGCTCCAGCTCACGTCCCTCCAACGGAACAACACCCTGGCCCTGACCACAGCTGCTGCTTAACCTGGAACAGGAACAGCAGGGAAGATCCAACACGTTTTTGTTGCTATCGTTTAAAACACGATTTAGCATCTGGAAAAAGTAGTCAATGCCATGTGACTGTCGGCTTCTCTGTGTGCAACTACCAAGTCTGTCTTCTGGGATGTGATTTGTAAATATTTGTTCTGGATAATTTTTCTGTGTCCTGCTGGATTATTTTCAGCTCAGCAGAGCAGTTGCAGCAGCAGCCTGGGGAGGGCCAGCCCTCGTGTCCTGTGGTGTGCCCGGCACCTGTGCCAGCACACGCTTCCCTGGATGGCTTGGGAAGGAGGAAATACCACGGCGGCGCTCCCTGGCGCACTGACCTTTTTTGGCTGACTGATTTTCACCCCAGAAGTGTTTTCCTCACTCAGCTGTGCTCCTCGTGCATATGGGGAGCATAAAAGCAGAGCCCTGTGCCCTCCTGGGATTTGAGCACTGTCAGAGATTTGGTGTTGTAGGTTTGTTTTCCTAACACACAGAGTGAATTTTAACAAGAGCCCTGTTCTTTCTGAAAAATAGATGTATTTTGGCATATGTCAATGTTTTGGGTGGTCTTACGTAGGTGTTTCAGTACTTGGTGAGAAGCAGTGTTGAGAGTGCAGGCAGCAGCTCTGCCCAGTAAAAGGTAAGACTGTTTACACTGTTAACCACTTACTCCAGCAGAGTTTCATGACATATTTTTTGGCCATCCTGACCTGTGTGACTGTGTGGAGAGGTCCTGGTGCGTCCCCTGGTTTGAGCAACACCAGGTGACCCTCCAGCTTTGTGCTGGAGCCAAGTGTAGTCATCCTGCCTTGCCTGAGAGGCCAGCAGTGCTCCAGGTCTGCTTCTGCTGACGGTCAGAGGGGTAGCCTTTCACTGAGCTTCACTACCCAGTCTTGGCCACGCACACAGGGAAGTCCTCGTGGGGATGACCTGTCACCTCCACTGCTGCACTTTGTCAGCCCTTGCTGGGAGACCTGCTGTAAAGGTGTTACATACCACAGAATGGTGGTTTCTTGGGGTGTTTTTGGCACCAGCCAGTTCCTGTAGGAGAGGAAGTGGCAGTGGCAATGGCAATGTTCAAGTTTTGCAGAGTGATCTGGAGTGATAGCTGTTTGACAGCTGTGTAACCACTGCAGGGCTGCTGAGGAGACACCTGGACAGGAGCTGTGCAGGGCTGAAGAAGGGACATACTCATGAGGTGCAGCCCTGGTGTGCCCAGGATCCAGTGGCAGCCACAGGTCAGGAGGAAAGGGAAAGCTAAAGCCATCATTTCACCTCTCAGGCTGACACCTGAGGAGGGGTGAAGGCCCAGTGTGTGGCAATGGGGTACACAAATGCAGAGGGGATCCAAGTGAAACAGTGCAGGAGTGGGGAGTGTGAGCAGGGGGTGTGTGTAGGGCTGGACAGACGTGCATGGGAAGCACATGGATGTAGGTGCAGGTGTGAGCAGGCTGTGGGTGTGCACAAGGAGGGTTGTGTCTGTGCAGGGACTTGCTGTTCCTGCCCTGTGTTCATGGCCTGTGGCAGATGGGTGTGTGTGAGGGAGACTGTGTGTGTGTGTCGGTCTGTACCAGAGGATGGGCTGCTCATGCAAGGTCACGGCCGGTGCATGAGGACAGAAGAGCCTGTGTGAGTGCCAGAGAGCTGGGTGAGGAGGGTTGTGTGAGGAGAGGGGTGCTGTGTGTGCACAGGCTGTCAGTGTGTGTGTGTCACTGGAGTGCACAGGCTGTCAGTGTGTGTGCGACTGGAGTGCACAGGGGGTCATTGTGTGTGTGCCACTGGAGTGCACAGGGGGTCAGTGTATGTGTGTCACAGGTGTGCACAGGCTGTGTGTGTGTGTGTCACAGGTGTGCACAGGCTGTCAGTGTGTGTGTGTGTCACAGGTGTGCACAGGCGGTCAGCGTGTGACTGTGTGTGAGGGGAGGCTGCACGCGCGTGCAAGGAGAGCCTGTGTGTGTGTTCTGTGTGTGTGAGCAGAGGTTCTCTCTGGGTGTTTGTGTGTACGGGCAGTCGGTGTGTGTCTGTGTCCGGAGAGAGAGAGAGTGAGAGAGAGAGAGTGAGAGAGAGAGAGTGAGAGAGACCGGAGAGAGAGAGTGAGTGTGTCTGTGTGTGTGTGTGTGTGTCTCTGTAGGCCGGGCCGCCCCCAGACCCCACTCGCTCCCGTGCCGTCCCTCCCCTCGCAGGCCGGAGCGCCGCCCTCACACGCCGCGGGCGGGCGGCTCTGCCTCGTTCCCCTCCTTCCTTTTTTGCCTCCCGCCGCCGCCGCCGCCGCCGCCGGGCCCTCTCCGCCGGGCCGCCGCCCCGCCCTCCGCCTCGCTCCCTCCCCGTCCGCCGGCGCGGCCCCTTTAATTCCCCCGCTCCCCTCCCCCGCCGCCCGCTCCAGCCTCCATTTTCCAGCGGATCCGGCACCTGGAGGCGGCGGCGGCGGCGGGAGCGGCCCGCGCCCCGCTCCCGGCCCGCTCG